>CM061134.1:101798131-101843981 GCA_030789695.1 Scilla litardierei | reverse complement strand
TCAGTCGCCCTCGCCTGCGCTCAGCACCCTTGGCCACCCGTCGCCGACTGAGACGCCATAAGCTGCCTCTTCTTGCACGAACAGCCGCACAGCAGCAGCACTCTTGCTGCTGCGATCTTTTCGCCATTGCTAGATGGCCAAGCGCCACCCCACAGCCTCCTCGATTGCCTGCGAGATCCCCCTGCCACCTCACATCGCCGGAGGGCTTTTCCCCAGCCTCCAGCGACGTCGGAGCCCTCCAACATCCCCGTTGCTCGCCGCTCCTCTCGGCGGCCACCCCAAGGACGGCCGCTCCGCTCGGTTGTCACCCGATCAACCCCAACAGTCCCCCTCGACTCCCGACATCGACCAACAATCCCGACGTCCCCTTCGCTTGTTGTTTTGCCTACCCGATCACTGTCCACCACCTTCACGATGCCCGACACCCACAGATCTGCTCCCCCACCGCTGTCCAGCCTCTACTCGCTGCCCTCACTTCCAGTTCGCTACCAGAACGTGTCTGGCTATGCTAGCCGTAGCCGAGACGCCGTAGACGACGAGGAGCTTCCACTGTTCAGACTCTACGTCCAATCTGTGTCAAATGCCGAAGAGGTTGGTTTCCCTAACACGTAGCGAACCCACACTGTAGCCATTCAAAACTTAAACTAAAACTTGGTCAACGTGAACTAAATTTATTTTCAGCATCTGTAAAACATTGCCCACCGTACGAAAGATTGACGGACGGATAAATTTTATGTGCACATAGGGTAGACGTCGATCTAGACTGAACAAACATAAAAACGTGACTTTTGACTGTTAGGGTAGTCCCGCAAATTTTAAAAACAAACCCTAATAGGATTGATGAAAAACGCGACCTGACAGCGTCACCGTGACCCTGTTTCAGACGGACTACCGCAGACGCGACGCTTGGACAGGACGCTCCGGACGGACGACACACTCGCCACCGCAGGCAAGTGTACTCACTTGTACCTTTGGCCATGTTTAGGCCTTAGACTTTTAGAACTGTTAAAATGTGAACAAAGAGAACCGGACGTGAAATGATAGCGTCTGGGACGCCCCTTGACAGCTTAGACTTGACGACGAAGTCTAAGCACAACAACAACTTTTGACACCTTAGGGGTTTTCCTGTGCGTACGTGCGTGTGGACCCCCTAGAAGAACACTTCCTTAATTGTCATGTCATGTCATGTTATCCACAGCCTGCGGGCAATAGGGCACTCTCCGAGTGATCCCTTGTACTGATACACAGCCTGCGGGCAATAGGGCACTCTCCGAGTGATCCCTTGTACGGACTTGTCTTGTCTTGAGCACTTGGGTTGGGGTAGGGTTGAGCGTGTGCACAGGGAGAGGGTCTGATCCCCCTCGAACCGTAAGGCATGAACCCTTCGAGTCACACATGTCTTTTCGTTTCTTGTCTGGTCTTGTCACGTCTTGTCTTGACCCGTTTAGGTTAGTCCCGTAGTCTGTAGCACACGCTACGGCTACAGCGTGTCGTGTTTACTTTTCCTGCTCCGTTACTTTCTTTAAATGCCATGTTATAACCCCAGCATGTTAATCAACCAGTAAACTGTTGCTTTAAACTAAAATACACTTGCAGTAGAGTCTAACATTTTCAGTGTAGACTTTACCTGACGTACAGTTCTTTTTCTCTTGGGTGCTGTACGTCAGGTGTCGAGCCGGAGTACGTTGACGAGGCAGACCTGCCAGAGTACGTGGAGCCCGGGGACGTCGACCCAGAGTACGTGCCCGAGGAGGACCAGAGCTAGAGGTCTTCACGTTGATGTTCCAGAGTTCTTACTGCTGTTTAGTTGGGTACGTAGCACCGTTTACTTTTTCTGCCTAGGTTAGGTGCTTGCACCAATGGTTTACTTTCAGTTGTTGTAGCTGTGGCAGGCTTTGTTAGACTCTCAGTACTTCTGGATTGTTGGTTTGGAATAAAATGAATGTTTCCTTTTTAGTACTTTTGTTGTTTCGTACTTTTCTGCAGGGATCTGTTCCTTCGTCTTGGAGTACCACACAGACGCTTATTGGGTCCGAGCTTCATAGCTCTGGCCCAAGCGGGCCTTAGTCACGATTTGCCCCCGTAGTTTTGGGAAGCGGGACGTGACAGCCGCCGTCGCTGCCCCCACTCAACTCCTCTTTAACCCCCTATCATCCGAAACTCCCCTTACCCTTTTCCCTCATCTCTAAATCCTCGAAAATCCATTGAAACCAAGCCCTCGCGGTTGTTTTTGACAGATATGTGCGCTGCCCTTCAACGCCGACACCTGTTCATCTTCGACCACTTCCGATGACCACTACACCACCATTAGATCCCCCTTGAACTCCTTTAACTACTGCAAGTCCCCTTTGACTCCTCTGATCGCTTCTTTTTTGCTGCGACGTGCGACAACGACCGTTGCACGAATCTGTCCTCTTCGTCTTCTCAGGCCTCCCACCGCCGTGTGCTGACACCGTTGGCCACCCACCAGGCCGAGCAACCCCCACTGACCTCCTTCAATCACCGAAATCTCCCTTTGATCCTAGGAGTTCACACGTGTCGCCAAACTCGCGTGTTTTTTCCCGACGTTGCCGCCGCCGTGTAGATCCGTTGCGCTATCAGCAACGGGAGAGATCTTGACGTGTGCTCGATGTTTGTGCTTCCACCTCGCTGTTTTTAAGTGTCTTGATGTACTACCCGCTACCGAGACGTTGCAGATGACGCAGATCCATCATGTTCAGACCCGACATTTGGTTTTCGATCAACGTCAAAAGGTTAGTCCTCTAATGCGTAGTAAGAACCTCCACTATAGCAAATCGAAAACCTAATCTAAAAATCATCAACAATAACTAAATTACATTTCTGCTCCTTTAAAATATTGCTAAATTTTAGACATCGACGAAGGACTTGAATATCTGTGCACATAGGATAGATCGTCGATTAGGCTGAACCGAAACAAAAATGTGACTTTGATTGCTAGGATAGCCCCGTTGAACCTAGAAATGAACTCTAATAGGAATGATGAAAAACATGTCCTGACACATACGTTGACCCGTTTCAGACGGACCCTCGCTAACGCACCACTTCGACGAGACGTTCTGGACCGACGACGCACTCGCCACCGCATGCAATTGTTTCCCACTTGCGTACTTTCGGCCACGTTTAGGCCATCACCCCTTAAACTGTAAATAAAGAGAGCCGGATGTGAAATGATAGCGTCCGGTACCCCCTTGGTAGCTTAGACTTGACGACGAAGTCTAAGCACAAAACAACAACCACTGACACCTTAGGGTCATTCTGTGAGTGCATGCGTGTGGACCCTCTAGAACAACAATTGAACGACAGAACTTTCATAACTGGTCAAGTCTTGTCCTCTTAGTTCCTGTGGTATACCTTACGGGTGTCTTGGCGTCTCACCAGGAGAGTAAGCGTCCTGACAGACCGTGGGGAAATCGTAGGGAACCCACCGAGGGCGTGGGTGTTCCTTTAGTGTACACCTTACGGGAAGTCTCAACGTCTCACCAGGGGAATGAGCGTCCCGGCTGACTGTGGGGAGAGGCACTCACCAAGGGAGTGAGCGGTACTCGTACAGTCCAGTCTTGCCTTGTCTTAAGCACTTGGGGTGGGGTTGGGTTTGCGGCCACCAGATAGGGAGTTTGGCCACTCTCTACGCTGCAGACGCGAGCTCTCTTTGGTGTCACACACACGTCTTGTCTTGGTTGTCCTGTCCCGTCTAGCTTAGTCTTGTAGCCGATAGCACATGCTACGGCTACTGTCTGTCTCGTTTACTTTCTAGCACCGTTTTACTTTCTGCCCTGTCGTAACCCCTGCATGTTAATCAACCAGTAAAATGTTACTCTTAATTACATTACACTTGCAGTAAAGTCTAACTCTTTCTTGTAGACTTTACCTGGCGTACAGTTCCTTTTCTCTCGGGTGATGTATGTCAGGTGTTGAGCCAGAATACGTGGACGAACCAGACGTACCTGAGTACGTGGAGCCAGAGGACGTCGACCAGGAGTACGTGCCAGAGGAGGACCAGAGCTAGAGGTTCCTTCCCGTCGCTGAGACAGAGTTTTACTACTTTATAGTTGGGTGCGTAGCACCATTTACTTTTCTCCCTAGGTTGGGTGCTTGCACCATTAGTTTACTTCAGCAGTTTGTAGCCATACTGGGCTTTGTTTAGACTCTCTGTACTTTTCTGGATATCTGTTGGCATAAAATGAATGCATTTCCTTTTGATACTTTTGTTGTTCCGTACTTTTCTTGCAGGGACTTGTTTTATTGCTTTGGAGTACCTTACAGACGCTTAATGGGTCCGAGCCTCACAGCTCCGGCCCATGCGGACCTTAGTCACGCTTCACCTCAGTAGTTTTGGGAAGTGGGGTGTGCAGGTTTTAGTGGTGGCCCATGCAGGTCCTGTAACGGTCGGTTTCCGATCGTACTTTCTTTGTGCACGTGCTCTTGATCGTGCACGTGTTTATTTTAGACTCTATTTGATTTTGAACATTATTGTGTGATATGTTTACATGATCGTCTCTGAAAGTATTAGATTGTGGAACAACTTTGGAACGACATATCTCGAGTCGTTCTTCCGCGATACTATCTTATTTGATGTGACGTCGCGACTTTTTGTTTTGACGCGAGACGTTTCTATTTTTAGTTTCATCTCTCGATGTCGAAATTTAGATCTGTCTTCTTCACTCTCTTTCTTTTGTCGTCCCGATCACCTCATAATTATTTTACAATTTTTAGACTTAATTTGACCTATTTTCCATTTTTTTAGCAAGTTTTAAATAATTTTAAAACCTATTTTTATAAGTGTTTTAATTATAATAAAATTCCTATATTATAATAACGTATTAAATAATTTTCGGACCAAGTTTCAAAATTTTTGACCGCACCCAACTTGCGTAAGGGGGAGGAGAGTGAATTTGTTTTAAATTAAGTATTTTAATTATTTTAATTATTTTTCTTAAACCCTAGACCTAACCCTAGCTCATTTCTATTTAAATAAACCCTAGGCTAGCTTATTTTCGTAGCCACCAAAACCCTAGCCATCACAAAACCCTAAAACTTGCTTGCGAAGATTCGTCGCAACTCCGTTCAGCCGTCGCTAGTGCCCGACCGGGGAAATTCTTTGGTTTTCCCCGCACCGACTGATGCTCCGCTCCGCATCGCCCGCTTGCAGCGCTCCGCTACAAGCCCCCCGCTGTCGCCCGCTCTGACCGAGAGCATCGCTCGGTCAGACCGACGCCCCGCTCCGTACCCCGCTCCGCTCCGCACCCCGCACCGTTGCAACCCCCGCCTCAGCGCCCGACCGAAGCCATCGCCTGCACCGACCGAGAGCCCGCTCTACACCCGTAAGCGCTCCGCACCCCGCTCTGTTGCAAGCCTCGCCCAAGTGCCCGACCGACGGGATCTTCCGCACCGGCCCGCTGTGACCGAAGCGCCCGCCTTGCAACGCTCTCCGCTGCGACGACCGACCCCGTGCGCTGCAATTCCCTTGGTCTGACCGAGGAAATCCTCCGCACCAACTGTGCCCGACCGACGGCCGAACGTCGCAACTTGGATTCTCCCACACCAACTCCTGTGGTGGGCCCCCCAAGTTCTCCAGAGGTGTTGTGGGTCCCCCATTGACCCCTAGCACTGATGTGGGCCCCACTTGGGTGTGCTACTTCGCGGATTTTCCGTCTACGACGTTGCGACACGTCGTAGGCCTTTGTCGCAAGTTTTAACCCAGATCTGAAGCTGAGGAGTTCTCCGTTCAGACACGACTTCCATTCTACGACAAACTCCGATTGAGGTTGGTTCCCCGAAACTCGTAGAAACCCCCACAATAGCTGACTGAACCCTAAACTAAAAACCGACAACTTGAACTAAAATTTATTTTCCAGCACCAGTAAAACGTTGTACAAATCTAGAAAATCGACGAATGGACTTTGTTGACTGTGCACATAGGATTAGATCGTCGATTAGGCTGAAACATCGAAAAAGTGACTTTTGACGAATATGATAGTCTCGATAACCTAGAAACGAACCTTAATAGGATTTGATGAAATTGAGACCTGACACCGTTGCCACGGCACTGTTTCAGACGGACTTCTGCGGACGAGACGCTTGGACGAGACGCTTCGAGAGGACGACACACTCGCCATCGCAGGCAAGTGTATCCACTTGCACTTTTGGCCGTGCTTAGGCCTTAGTTGGTTAGAACGTATAACTGTGAACAAATAGAACCGGACGTGAAATGATAGCGTCCGAGACGACTCCTGATGGCTCAGACTTGACGACGAAGTCTGAGCCCGACAACAACAACTTTTGACATCATAGGGCTATCATGTGTGTGCGTGTGTGTGGACACCCTAGAATAACCCTTCCCATCTTGTCACGTTCCGTCCCGTCTTGCACAGCCTGCTGGGCAATAGGGCACTCTCCGAGTGATCCCTTGTACTGATTCACAGCCTGCGGGCAATAGGGCACTCTCCAAGCTAGAGAGAGTGATCCCTTATACTGATACACAGCCCGAGGGCAATAGGGCACTCGCCAAGCTAGAGCGAGTGATCCCTTGTACTGTTTGTCTTGTCTTGTCTTTCCTTGGGGTTTGGGTTTGGGTTGAGCGTGCGCACGGCCAGAGGGTCTGATCCCCCTCGAACAGTAAGGCGTGAACCCTTTCGTGTCTCACTTGTCTTGTCCCGTCTTGTTCCGTCACGTCCCGACTTGTCTTGACACCTGTAGGTTAGTCCTATAGTTGGTAGCACACGCTACGACTACTACTTGTTACGCTTTACTTTCCTGCTACGTTACTCCTTTTTGTTACTCAGTTATAACCCCAGCATGCTAAGCAACGAGTAAATCGTTGTCTAAAAGTTGATACACGTGCAGTAGAGTCTGACCTCTTGTGTAGACTTTGCCTGACGTACAGTTTCCTTCTTTGGTGCTGTACGTCAGGTGTTGAGCCAGAGTACGTCGACGAGGCGGACTTGCCAGCAGACGGAGAGCCGGAGGACATTGATCCGGAGTACGACCCAGAGGAGGACTAGAGTTAGAGGCCTCACGTTGCTGATCCAGAGTTTCCTTCTCACTTTAGTTTGGGTACGTAGAACCATTTGTTTTCTTGATTAGGTTGGGTGCTTGCACCGGTAGTTTCTCTTTTCTGCAGTTGTAGCCCTTCGGTCGTTTTAGACTCTCAGTACTTTGGATGTTATATTTGGAATAAAATGAAATGATATCTCTTTTCAGTACTTTTGTTGCTCCGTACTAACTTGCAGGGACCTGTTTCCTTCGTTTTGGAATACCACAGACGCTTATTGGGTCTGGGCTCTCAGCCCCGGCCTAAGCGGGCCTTAGTCACGCTTCACCTCCGTCCTTTTTGGGAAGCAGGGCGTGACAGGTTTTAGTGGTGGCCCATGCAGGTCTCAAACCTGCGAATACGGAACAATCGAAGTATTTGAAATTCATTTTATTATCATCCAGTAATCGTACGAGTCTAATCTCTGTGTTTCTGTCAATAGGATGGCAGGACGACGCGTTACCCGATCGGGGAATTCAGGCGATGGAGTTCCGGAGGACCAAAGCAGAGACTTCCGTCAGTTTCTGGGTGTGATGAGAGAGATGTTGGATGTTCAGCATCAGTTGGTTCAGTAATCCCAGCGTGCTGCTCAGGCTGTTCCAGTTGCACCACCACCTCCTCCGCCTGCCCCATAAGCTGCTCCAGGATCACAAGCAGTTCAACGAGCTCCAACCGAGGACATTTTCGGGGAAGGAGAGACCCCTAGCTGCTGACGAGTGGATCCAGAGCATGGAGGAGAAGTTAGTTGCTGCGAAGATTCCTGACGATACCCGAGTGGAGATAGCGAAGATGCAGCTGATGGAGAATGCAAGGAACTGGTGGCGCATCGAGGAGAGGCGCCTTGAGAAGCCAGTGGGGTGGAAGACCTTCAGGTCTATGTTCAAGGACAAGTATTTCACCAAGTCTGCTAGGAGGGAGCTGCTGAGCAAGTTTATAGATCTGAAGCAGGGGGATATGACTGTCAAGGAGTATGAAGCTGAGTTCGAGATGCTGAGCCGTTTTGCCCCGCATATGGTAAGGAAGGAGGAGAAGCGAGCTGATCGCTTTCGTCAGGGACTGCGTCCGAAGATTCAGGCTTATATGTCTTCGTCGAGTTTCATGACTATGAGGGAGGTGCTAGATGCTGCGAAGAATCATGAGCTCATAGCTCTTCTGCCTGACCCTCTAGCTGATAAAGGGAAGCGTCCTATGGAGTAGTACCGGCCACCTGCTAGGCCGGCGATGAGGCCAGTTCAGACGGTACCATTCAAGAGGCCTGGAGCACCAGTTCAGAGTCAGGGCAAGGGCCCGTGCCACTTCTGCGGAAAGCCTGGACATGTTCAGGCCACCTGCAGGAAGAAGATGGGGCTATGCTTAGTTTGTAGAGATGCCTCGCATGTAGCGAAGGATTGTCCGAGAGCTCGTCATGGTGTAGTTGGAGCACCAGCCCCATTGCAGATGAGAGCGCATGCCCCAGTTCAGAGAGGACCTGCTGTTCGTGGACCACCTTTGGCGCCACAGAGGCAGATGTTTCAGAGAGCAGCACAGCCCCAGAGGCCGGCGTATACCATGACAGCTGTCGAGACTGAGGAGCTGGACGGAGTTATTGCAGGTAACTCTTGATCCTAGTCTTTCATTTCATAGTTTAGATCTTATTATTTGTGTTGTTTGTTGACCTGTTTATTAGAGTAGCTTGGTTTGACCGTAATCGTTTATATCTTAGGCACCATTCTAGTGTCCTCTCACCCGGCCTTGGCTTTGTTCGACTCCGGTGCATCTATGTGCATCATATCCCAGAGGTTTGTAACAAAGCACTCCATTCCCACCCATACACTCCCTAAGTGTTGGGACATCACCACAGGGAACGGAGTGGTGACAGTGAACTTGGGATGTCGATCGATTTCTTTGGTGGTTAGTGGACACGAGCTCTTCGCAGATTTCATTGTCCACGATCTGCCACACTTCGATGTCGTTCTTGGCATTGATTGGTTGGGAGATTTACACGCCTCGATCGACTGTCACAGCAAGAGGGTGGTGTTCCAGATTCCAGGCCATCCGGAGTTTGAGTTCCGCAGCAGAGATGAGTCGCTTGGGCCCATCAGATATCGGGCCAAGCCGAAAGTGTCGATTGTTGCATCCATGCAGATGGAGATGGAGATGAGCGACCAGCAGTCGTCAGAGACTTCGACGACGTCTTCCCGGAGGATATCTCGGGTCTGCCACCTGACAGAGCTCTAGAATTTGGTATTGATCTTATGCCGGGAGCGCAGCCGATATCGAAGGGGCCGTACCATATGGCTCCCGCTGAGCTCGAGGAGCTGCGGAAGCAGTTAGATGAGTTACTGTAGAAGGGTTTCATCCACCCTAGTGTGTCACCATGGGGTGCACCAGTTTTGCTCGTGAAGAAGAAGGATGGGTCCGCAGGATGTGCGTGGACTATCGAGGATTGAATGATGTCACCGTGAAGAATAAGTATCCGCTGCTGCGCATCGACGATATCTTTGATCAACTTGGAGGTTCGAGAGTCTTCTCGAAGTTGGACTTGAGGAGTGGGTACCATCAGTTGAAGGTGAAGAAGGATGATGTTCCGAAGACAGCTTTTCGGACGAAGTACGGACATTATGAGTTCGTGGTCATGCCGTTTGGCGTGACCAATGCTCCAGCTGTGTTCATGAATTTGATGAACTTGATTTTCTACGACTTCCTGGATAAGTTTGTCGTTATCTTCATTGATGACATTCTTATTTATTCGAAGTCTGAGGAGGAGCACAGCTGTCATCTGAGGACAGTGCTGGAGAGACACTGAGGCGACACAAGCTTTATGCCAAGTATAGCAAGTGCGAGTTTTGGCTGGACAAAGTCGCATTTCTGGGACACGTGGTGTCCGATGATGGCATATCTGTAGATCCGGAGAAGGTCAGAGCAGTCAGAGATTGGCCGACTCCACAGTCAGCATCAGACATCAGGAGCTTCCTTGGTTTAGCAGGCTATTATCGGCGATTTATCAAGGATTTCTTGAAGATTGCAGAGCCGATGACGAAGCTGACGAGGAAGGACGTGGAGTTTCTTTGGTCAGATGCTTGTGAGGAGGCCTTCAGTATCTTGAAGGTGAGATTGACCATGGCACCGGTGTTGGCAGTACCGGATCGAAGCGGAGGCTTCGAAGTTTATTGTGATGCATCAGGGAAGGGCCTAGGATGCGTCTTGCATTAGCATGGCCATGTGGTCGCGTACGCTTCTCGTCAGTTGAGGACTCATGAGAAGAATTACCCGACGCACGATCTGGTTTTGACAGCAGTGATTTTTGCACTGAAGATTTGGAGGCACTTCTTGCTAGGTGAGAGTGTGAAAATTTTCACCGATCACAAGAGCTTGAGTACATCTTTACGCAGAAGGAGCTCAACATGCGTCAGAGGAGATGGTTAGAGCTCATGGCTGACTACGAGATTGATTTGCAGTATCATCCGGGGAAGGTGAACGTAGTGCCGGATGCCTTGAGTAGACTTCCTACTGCGATGATGCATACTGCCGACTGGACAATTCAGCAGGAGCTGAGAGAGATGGATTTGGAGGTTGTCCTACCTGGTGTGGTTCATTCATTCATGAATTTGCAGATTCAGTCCACGATCGTGGATCGGATCAAGGCAGCACAGGCAGGAGATCCGAAGCTGCAGAGGATCAGGAGGCAGGTTGAAGCTGGGCTACAGATGGAGTTCGTGATTCATGAGGATGGTTCGCTGCGGTACGGCAGCAGACTCTGTGGACCTGCAGGTGATGTTCGTGAGGTGCTGTTGAGCGAGGCTCATAGCTCGCCATATTCTATACATCTTGGAGGCACCAAGATGTATAAGGACCTCCGTCTCAACTACTGGTGGATTGGCATGAAGAGAAGTGTGGCACGGAGCGTTGCCAAGTGTTTGATATGCCAACAGGTGAAGGCTGAGCACCATCGTACTGCTGGGTTGCTGCAACCGCTTCCTATTCCAGAGTGGAAGTGGCAACATATTACGATGGACTTCGTGACTGGTTTACCTCAGACCCCGAGGCAGAACGACGCAGTTTGGGTGATCGTAGATCGATTGACCAAGTCTGCGCACTTTATCCCATTCCGAGTGGGCCATTCTACGGAAGCTTTGGCGAGGAAATATCTGGAGGTAAAATTTCTATTTACTTCTCTTTTGATTTCTTTTTTTGAAATAGTCGTGATGTGGACCGTGTACGTGCAGGAGATTGTACGCTTACATGGAGTCCACGTGAGCATTGTGTCTGGCCGAGACACGAGGTTCACATCTCAGTTCTGGAGAAGTCTGCAGGAGAATTTGGGTACGAGTCTGAGTTTCAGCACGGCGTACCACCCGCAGACTGATGGCCAGTCCGAGAGGACTATTCAGATTCTGGAGGATATGCTGCGAGCTTGTACGCTCGATTTGAAGGGATCATGGGAGGACCATCTTCACTTGGTGGAGTTCTCATATAACAACAGCTATCAGGCGAGCATTGGCATGGCGCCGTTTGCTGCCTTATATGGAAGGAAGTGTCGATCTCCACTGAGCTAGGATGACATCGGAGATCGGGAGCTGTTGGGTCCAGAGATGACAGTGGAAGCTGTGGATGTCGTGAGGGACATCAGGGAGAAGCTTAGAGTTGCACATGATCGCTTCAAGCATTGGGCAGATGCCAAGAGGAGACCCTTGGAGTTTCAGCCTGGAGATCACGTCTTCCTGAAGATTTCTCTGAACCGCGGAGTTATTCGTTTTGGGAAGAAGGGAAAGCTGAGCCCGAGGTATATTGGGACTTTTGATGTGCTAAAGCGTGTGGGAGCAGTGGCCTACCGCCTTGCTCTGCCACCGTCTTTGGAGGGAGTTCACGACGTATTCCACGTATCACAGCTACGTCGGTACGTCAGTGATCCGTCGCACACGGTTGATTTCTCAGAGATTACAGTTCGCCCGGACCTGACATATGACCAGCAGCCTGTGCAGATTTTGGACTGTCGACAGAAGCAGTTGAGGAATAAGATAGTCGACCTGGTGAGAATGATGTGGCATCACGGATCACCTGGAGAGTCCACCTGGGAGCGTGAGGATGATATGAGAGAGCGCTTCCCGCATCTTTTCCCCAGCAGTGCTTGATGTTGATTCCGAGGACGGAATCATTTCTAAGTTGTGGAGGATGTAACGGTCGGTTTCTGATCGTACTTTATTTGTGCCGTGCTCTTGATCGTGCACGTGTTTATTTTAGACTCTATTTGATTTTGAACATTATTGTGTGATATGTTGACGTGATCGTCTCTGAAAGTATTAGATTGTGGAACAACTTTGGAACGACATATCTCAAGTCGTTCTTCCGCGATACTATCTTATTTGATGTGACGTCGCGACTTTCTGTTTTGACGCAAGACGTTTCTATTTTTAGCTTCGTCTCTCGATGTCGAAATTTAGATCCGTCTTCTTCACTCTCTTTCTTTCATCGTCCCGATCACCCCATAATTATTTTACAATTTTTAGACTTAATTTGACCTATTTTCCATTTTTAGCAAGATTTAAATAATTTTAAACCCTATTTTTATAAGTGTTTTAATTATAATAAAATTTCTATATTATAATAACGTATTAAATATTTTTCTGACCAAGTTTCAAAATTTTTGGCCGTACCCAACTTGCATGAGGGAGAGGAGAGTGAATTTGTTTTAAATTAATTATTTTAATTATTTTAATTATTTTTCTTAAACCCTAGACCTAACCCTAGCTCATTTCTATTTAAATAAACCATAGGCTAGCTTATTTTCGCAGCCACCAAAACCCTAGCCTCACAAAACCCTAAAACTTGCTTGCGACGATTCGTCGCAACTTCGTTCAGCCACCGCTAGTGCCCGACCGGGGAAATTCTTTGGTTTTCCCTGCACCAACCGGCGCTCCGCTCCGCATCACCCGCTTACAGCGCTCCGCTGCAAGCCCCCCCGATGTCGCCCGCTCCGACCGAGAGCATCGCTCGGTCCGACCGACGCCCCGCTCCGCACCCCGCACCGTTGCAACCCCGCCTCAGCGCCCGACCGAAGCCATCGCCCGCACCAACCGAGAGCCCGCTCCGCACCCACAAGCGCTCCGCACCCCGCTCCGTTGCAAGCCTCGCCCAAGCGCCCGACCGATGGGATCTTCCGCATCGGCCCGCTGTGACCGAAGCGCCCGCCTTGCAACGCTCTCCGCTGCGACGACCGACCCCGTGCACGGTAATTCCCTCGGTCTGACCGAGGAAATCCTCCGCACCGACCGTGCCCGACCGACGGCCGAACGTCGCAACTTGGATTCTCCCACACCAACTACTGTGGTGGGCACCCCAAGTTCTCCAGAGGTGTTGTGGGTCCCCCATTGACCCCTAGCACTGCTGTGGGTCCCACTTGGGTGTGCTACTTCGTGGATTTTCCATCTACGACGTTGCGACACGTCGTAGGCCTTCGTCGCAAGTTTCAACTTTTGGGGAATCGTGCAAGGATCAGATCTGAAGCTGAGGAGTTCTCCGTTCAGACACGACTTACATTCTACGACAAACTCCGGTTGAGATTGGTTCCCCGAAACTCGTAGAAACCCCCACAATAGCTGACTGAACCCTAAACTAAAAACCGACAACTTGAACTAAAATTTATTTTCCAGCACCAGTAAAACGTTGTACAAATCTAGAAAATCGACGAATGGACTTTGTTGACTGTGCACATAGGATTAGATCATCGATTAGGCTGAAACATCGAAAAAGTTACTTTTGACGAATAGGATAGTCCCGATAACCTAGAAACGAACCTTAATAGGATTTGATGAAATTGAGACCTGACACCGTCGCCACGGCACTGTTTCAGACGGACTTCCGCGGACGAGACGCTTGGACGAGACGCTTCGAGAGGACGACACACTCGCCATCGCAGGCAAGTATATCCACTTGCACTTTTGGCCGTGCTTAGGCCTTAGTTGGTTAGAACTGATAACTGTGAACAAATAGAACCGGACGTGAAATGATAGCGTCCGGGACGACTCCTGACGGCCCAGACTTGACGACGAAGTCTGAGCCCGACAACAACAACTTTTGACATCATAGGGCTATCATGTGTGTGCGTGTGTGTGGACACCCTAGAATAACCCTTCCCATCTTGTCACGTCCCATCCCGTCTTGCACAGCCCGCTGGGCAATAGGGCACTCTCCGAGTGATCCCTTGTACTGATTCACAGCCTGTGGCAATAGGGCACTCTCCAAGCTAGAGAGAGTGATCCCTTGTACTGATACACAGCTCGAGGGCAATAGGACACTCGCCAAGCTAGAGCGAGTGATCCCTTATACTGTTTGTCTTGTCTTGTCTTTCCTTGGGGTTTGGGTTTGGGTTGAGCGTGCGCACGGCCAGAGGGTCTGATCCCCCTCGAACCGTAAGGCGTGAACCCTTTCGTGTCTCACTTGTCTTGTCCAGTCTTGTTCCGTCACGTCTCGACTTGTCTTGACACCTGTAGGTTAGTCCCGTAGTTGGTAGCACACGCTATGACTACTACTTGTTACGCTTTACTTTCCGGCTGCGTTACTCCTTTTTGTTACTCAGTTATAACCCCAGCATGCTAATCAACCAGTAAATCGTTGTCTAAAAGTTGATACACGTGCAGTAGAGTCTGACCTCTTGTGTAGACTTTGCCTGACGTACAGTTTCCTTCTTTGGTGTTGTACGTCAGGTGTTGAGCCAGAGTACGTCGACGAGGTGGACTTGCCAGCAGACGGAGAGCCGGAGGACGTTGATCCGGAGTACGACCCAGAGGAGGACCAGAGTTAGAGGCCTCACGTTGCTGATCCAGAGTTTCCTTCTCAGTTTAGTTTGGGTGCGTAGCACCTTTTGTTTTCTTGATTAGGTTGGGTGCTTGCACCGGTAGTTTCTCTTTTCTGCAGTTGTAGCCCTTCGGGCGTTTTAGACTCTCAGTACTTTGGATGTTATATTTGGAATAAAATGAAATGATATCTCTTTTCAGTACTCTTGTTGCTCCGTACTAACTTACAGGGACCTGTTTCCTTCGTTTTGGAATACCAAAGATGCTTATTAGGTTTGGGCTCTCAGCCCCGGCCTAAGCGGGCCTTAGTCACGCTTCGCCTCCGTCCTTTTTGGGAAGCGGGGCGTGACAGGTCCTCCTTTTCTGCGAGTTCAGAACGATAACAGTATTCGCATTCATTATTATTATCCAGTTTTATGTGCGAGTCTAAATTGTGTCTTTCTTGTCAATAGGATGGCAGGACGACGCAACACCCAATTTGAGAGCTCGGGCGATGGAGTTTCGGAAGATCAGGGCGGTGAATTCTGCCTGTTTCTAGGTGTGATGAGAGAGATGCTGGAGTGCAGCATCAGTTTGTTCAGCAGTCCCACCGTGCTGCCCAGGCTCCTCCAGCTGCACTACCACCACCGCCTCCGCCTGCCCTCGAGCTGCTCCGGGAGTGAAGCAGTTCAATTAGCTTCAGCTGAAGACATTTTCTGGGAAGGAAGGACCACTCGGTGCTGACGAGTGGATTCAGAGCACCAAAGAGAAGCTGGTAGCTACGAAGATTCTTGAGGATACCAAGGTTGAGATAGTCAAGATGCAGCTGACCGAGAATGCTAGGAACTGGTGGCGTGTTGAGAAGAGGCGCCTGCAGAAGCCAGTCGAGTGGAAGACTTTCAAGTATATGTTCCAAGAGAAGTTTTTTCCCAAGGCTGCAAAGAGGGAGCTTTTGAGCCGATTTGTGAATCTAAAGCAGGGGAACACGACGGTTGACGAGTATGAGGTAGAGTTCGAGATGCTTAATCTTTTTGCCTCTCATATGGTGAAGAAGGAAGAGAACCGAGCTGATCGCTTTCGTCAGGGGCTGCACCCGAAGATCCAGCCTTCCATGTCCTCGGCAGACTTTTCGACCATGAGAGCTGTGCTAAATGCCGCCAGGAATCATGAGATCATAGCGCATTTACTTGACCCTCCAGCTGGTGGAGGAAAGCGTCCTATGGAGCAGTATCGGTCACCTGCTAGGCCAGCGATGAGATCCACCCAGACGGTACCTTTCAAGAAGCCTACAGCACCGGGGCAGAGTCAGAGCAAGGGCCCGTTCCACTTCTGTGGTAAGCCGGGGCATATCAAGAGCAATTTCAGGAAGATGCTGGGTTTGTGTCTGGCGTGTGGGGATGCCCACATGTTGCTAGAGAGTGTCCGAGCCTTCTTCGTACAGCAGACAGAGCATCGGCCCGCTTCAGAGTCGAGCGCCTGCCCCAGTTCAGAGAGGAGCTGCTACCCGTGGACCACCCTTGGCACCACAGAGGCAGATGTTTTGACAGGCAGCGTAACTCTAGAGGCCGGCTTACACCATGACAGCCATTGAGGCTGAGGACTTGGATGGAGTTATTGCAGGTATTTCTTCAGACCTAGTCTTTTATTTCATAGTTAGATCTTATTTTTTAGCATTGTTTATTGCCTTGTTAGTTAGAGTAGTTTTGTTTGACCTTAGTTCCTTTATATCTTAGGCACCATACTAGTGTCATCTCACCCGGCCTTGACCTTGTTCGACTCCGGTGCCTCTATGTGCATCATATCCCGGATATTCGTAACAAGGCACTCTATTCCCACCCATACACTTCCAAAGTGTTGGGACATTACCACAGGGAACTGAGTGGTGACAGTGAATCTAGGTTGTCGATCGATCCCGTTGGTGGTCAGTGGACACGAACTATTTGCAGATTTCATTGTCCATGATCTGCCACATTTCAATGTGGTCCTTGGCATCCATTGGCTGGGAGACTTTCATGCTTCGATCGAATGTCACAGCAAAAAGGTGGTGTTCAGGATTCTAGGCCACCCGGAGTTTGCATTTCACAGCAGAGATGAGTCGCTTGGGCCCATCAGATTTCGGGCCAAGCCGGAGGTACCGATTGTTACAGCTATGCAGATGGAGATCAGCCGACCAACAGTCGTCAGAGACTTCGATGACGTCTTCCTGGAGGACATATCAGGTTTGCCACCCGACAGAGCTTTAGAGTTTGGTATAGATCTTATGTCGGGAGTGCAACCTATATCGAAGGCGCCGTATCGGATGGCTCCTGCTGAGCTTGGGAGCTACGGAAGCAATTGGATGAGTTGCTGCAGAAGGGATTTATTCACCCAGTGTGTCACTGTGGGGTGCACCGGTTCTACTCATGAAGAAGATGGATGGGTCCCGCCAGATGTGTGTGGACTATCGAGGGCTGAATGCTGTGACCGTGAAGAATAAGTATCCGCTGCCACGTATCGATGATATTTTCGACCAGCTTGGAGGCTTGACAGTCTTCTCGAAATTGGATTTGAGGAGCGGATACCATCAGCTGAAGGTTAAGAAGGTGGATATTCAGAAGACAGCTTTCCGGACGAAGTACGGACATTATGAGTTCGTGGTTATGCCTTTTGGCGTGACCAACGCTCCAGCAGAGTTCATGAATTTGATGAACCTAATTTTCTACGACTTCCTGGATAAGTTTGTCGTTATCTTTATAGATGACATCCTTATTTACTTGAAGTCTGAGGAGGAGCTGTTGAGCAAGGCTCATAGCTCGCCATACTCTATACATTCTAGAGGCACCAAGATGTATAAGGACCTCCGTCTGAATTATTGGTGGATTGGCATGAAGAGGAGTGTGGCATGGAGCGTTGCCAAGTGTTTGGTATGCCAACAGCTGAAGGCTGAGCACCATCAAACAGCTGGATTGCTACAACCGCTTCCTATTCTGGAGTGGAAGTGGCAATATATCACGATGGATGTTGTGACTGGTTTACCTCAGAGTCCTAAGCAGAACGACACAGTCTGGGTGATCGTTGATCGATTGACCAAGTCTGTGCATTTCATCCCATTCCGAGTGGGACAGTCTACGAAAGTCTTGGCGAGGAAATATCTAGAAGTAAATTTTATTTTACTTCTCTTTATAATTCCTCTTTGAGTTGGTTTGTGATGTAGACCGTGTATGTGCAGGAGATTATACGCTTACATGGAGTCCCGGTGAGCATCGTGTCTGACAGAGACTCGAGGTTCACATCTCAGTTCTGGAGAAATCTGCAGGAGAATTTGGGTACGAGTCTGAGCTTCAGCACGACGTACCACCCGCAGACCGACATCCAGTCCGAGAGGACTATCCAGATCTTGGAGGATATGCTGCGAGCTTGTACGCTCGATCTGAAGGGTTCATGGGAGGACCATCTTCACTTGGTGGAGTTTTCATATAACAACAGCTACCAGGCGAGCATTGGCATGGTGCCGTTTGCTGCCTTATATGGGAGAAAATGTCGATCGCCACTGAGCTGAGATGACATCAGAGATCGGGAGCTGTTGGTCCAGAGAAGATAGTGGAAGCTGTGGATGTCTGAGGGACATCAGGGATAAGCTCAGGATTAGACAGGACTGCTTCAAGCATTGGATAGATGTCAAGAGGAGAGCCTTGGAGTTTCAGCCTGGAGATCACGTCTTCCTGAAGATTTCTCTGAACCGCGGAGTTATTCGTTTTGGGAAGAAGGAAAAGCTGAGCCCGAGGTATATTGGGACTTTTGATGTGCTAGAGCGTGTGGGAGCAGTGGCCTACCGCCTTGCTCTGCCACCGTCTTTGGAGGGAGTTCACGACGTATTCCACGTATCACAGCTACGTCGGTACGTCAGTGATCCGTCGCACACGGTTGATTTCTCAGAGATTACAGTTCGTCCGGACCTGACATATGACCAGCAGCATGTGTAGATTTTGGACCGTTGACAGAAGCATTTGAGGACCAAGGTTATCGAGCTGGTGAGAGTGATGTGGCGTCACAGATCACCTGTAGAGTCCACTTGGGAGTGCTAAGAGGAGATGAGAGAGCGTTTCCCATTTTTGTTTTCTGATTAGTGGTGTTGTATATTTCGAGGGCGGAATCATTCTTTTAGTGGGGTAGAATGTAACGGTCGTTTTCCGACCGTAGCTATTTTCTACGCGTACGACTCTTTTCGTGTGCGTATTTATTTTTGCCTCTTCTGTGATTCGGACTATGCGATGTGATATGTCGTTGTGACCATATGGAAGAGTAGTTATTTTTGGGATTTTTAGTGAACGTCATTTCACGGGCCGTTCTCCCACAAATCAGATTTGATTGCAGGATCGTCGTAGCTTAGACTTGGTCTCCGGACCTTTTTTTAGTTCGTTTTCCATGGACCAAACATGCGATTGACCACCATACCCCCGAGCCTTTCTTCGTCACGGTCATCCCGATATTTTTTTGTAATTTTCTGACACCCCTAGCCCACCCAAATCACTAATCAAATCCAAGCCCAGTTAAGCCTAATCAAATTCAAAATTCAAATTGCTAATCCAAATCTTCATGAGATTTGTACGTATCATGAAAGGGATTCTGCATCTACCCTCATCCAATATTTCCCCACTTTGTACACCCCTCACTCACCCTCTCTCCTAGTCACCCCTTAATTATACGCCCTTTAAAACACACTTTAGCAACCCTCCTCTATTTTAGAAACCACCAGGCCGAAACCCTAAAGCTCACGCAAATCACCCATTGGCCACCTCCTTGCTCCTTCTCCAGCCACTGACGGCCGCCCCCAGCACCCCACCTCCGGCCACCACCTACTTCTCCTCCCTCTCATCCCTCTCCTCCTCTTAAAGAGCCCCAAAACTACAACTTACAACACCCTAGGCCGAAATTCCCAATCTGGGTGCGCCGCCGGAGTTTGTCACCGGCCGTCGCCGGCTGCCCCCAGCCACCGTCGCCACCCCCACTCGACTCCTCTTTGACCCCCTATCATCTACAACTCCCCTTACCCTCTTCCCTCATCTCTAACTCCTCGAAAACCAGTTGAAACCAAGCCCTAGCGGCTGTTTTTGACAGATCTGTGCGCTGCCCTTCAACGCCGACGACCGGCCATCTCCGACCACTTCCGATGACCACTCCACCACCATTAGATCTCCCTAGATCCCCTTTAACTACTGCAAGTCCCCTTTGACTCCTCTGATGGCTTCTTTTCTGCTGCGACGCGTACCAACGACCGTTGCATGAATCTGACCTCTTCGTCTTCTCACGGTCGCCCACCGCCGTGCGCTGACGCTGTCGGCCACCCACAGGCCGAGCAACCCCCACTGACCTCCTTCAATCACTGACAGCCCCCTTTGATCTTAGGGTTTTCGCGAGTCACCGAACTCGCGTGTTTTTCCCCGATGTTGCCGCCGCCGTGTAGATCCGTCGCGCTACCCGCAACGAGAGAGATCTCACAGTGTGCTCATTGTTCGGGCTTCCACCTCACTGTTCGGAAGTTTCTTGCCGTGCTACTCGCAGTTGAGACGTTGCAGATGACGCAGATCCATCGCCGTTCAGACCCGACATCCGCTTTTCGATCAACGTCAAAAGGTTATTCCTCTAACGCGTAGTAAGAACCCTCACTGTAGCAAATCGAAAACCTAATCTAAAAATCATCAATAATAACTAAATTTTATTTCTGCTCCTTTAAAATGTTGCTAAATTTTAGACATCGACGAAGGACTTGAATATCTGTGCATATAGGATAGATCGTCGATTAGGCTGAACCGAAACAAAACGTGACTTTGACTGCTAGGATAAACCTGTTGAACCTAGAAATGAACTCTAATAGAAATGATGAAAAACGTGTCCTGACACCGCCATTGACCCGTTTCAGACGGACCCTCGCTGACGCACCACTTAGACGAGACTTTCCGGACCGACGACGCACTTGCCACCGCAGGCAAGTGTTTCTCATTGCGTACTTTCGGCCACGTTTAGTCCATCACCCCTTAAACTATAAATAAAGAGAGCCATACATGAAATGATAGCGTCCGAGACCCCCTTGGTAGCTTAGACTTGACGACGAAGTCTAAGCACAAAACAACAACAACTGACACCTTATGGCCATTCTGTGTGTGCATGCGTGTGGACCCCCTAGAACAACAATTGAACAACAGAACTTTCATAACCGGTCAAGTCTTGTCCTCTTAGTTCTTGTGGTATACCCTACGGGTGTCTTGGCGTCTCACCAAGGGAGTGAGTATCCCGGCAGACCCCCTAGAACAACAATTGAACAACAGAACTTGGCGTCTCACCTAGGGGGTCATTCTGTGTGTGCATGCGTGTGGACCCCCTAGAATAACAATTGAACAACAGAACTTTCATAACCGGTCAAGTCTTGTCCTCTTAGTTCTTGTGGTATACCCTACGGGTGTTTTGGCGTCTCACCAAGGGAGTGAGTATCCCGGCAAACCGTGGGGAAATCTTGGGGAACCCACCGAGGGAGTAGGTGTTCCTTTCGTGTATACCTTACGGGAAGTCTCGGCGTCTCACCAGGGGAGTGAGCATCCCAGCTGACCGTGGGGAGAGGCACTCACCAAGGGAGTGAGCAGTACTCGTACAGTCCAGTCTTGTCTTGTCTTAAGCACTTGGGGTGGGGTTGGGTTATCGGCCACCAGATAGGGAGTTTGGCCACTCTCTATGCTGCAGGCGCGAGCTCTCTTTGGTATCACACACACATCTTGTCTTAGTTGTCCTGTCCTGTCTAGCTTAGTCCTGTAGCCAGTAGCACACGCTACGGCTACTGTCTGTCTTGTTTGCTTTCCAGCACCGTTTTACTTTCTGCCATGTCGTAACCCCTGCATGTTAATCAACCAGTAAAATGTTACTCTTAATTACATTACACTTGCAGTAGAGTCTAACTATTTCTTGTATACTTTACCTGACGTACAGTTCCTTTTCTCTTGGGTGTTGTACGTCAGGTGTTGAGCCGGAGTACGTGGACGAGCCGGACGTACCTTAGTACATGGAGCCAGAGGACGTCAACCCGGAGTACCTACCAGAGGAGGACCAGAGCTAGAGGTTCCTCCTTGTCACTGAGACAGAGTTTTAGTGCTTTCTAGTTGGGTGCGTAGCACCGTTTACTTTTCTGCCTAGATTGGGTGCTTGCACCATTAGTTTACTTCAGCAGTTTGTAGCCATGCTAAGCTTTGTTTAGACTCTCCGTACTTTTCTGGATATCTGTTGGAATAAAATGAATGCATTTCCTTTTGGTACTTTTGTTGTTCCGTACTTTTCTTGCAGGGACCTGTTTTATTGCTTTGGAGTACCTCACAGACGCTTAATGGGTCCGAGCCTCACAGCTCCGGCCCATGCGGACCATAGTCACGCTTCACCTCCGTAGTTTTGGGAAGCGGGGCGTGACAAATTGTTTCCGATCGAGATGCTAAGTTCGTGAGCTATTTTTGGAAGACTTTGTGGTGTAAGTTAGGTACTAAGCTGTTGTTTTCTACTACTTGTCACCCACAAACTGATGGCCAAACTGAAGTAGTGAATATGACTTTGTCTACCATGTTAAGGGCAATCATTACAAAGAAATTCAAAACATGGGAAGACTGTTTACCACATGTTGAGTTTGCTTACAATAGAGCTGTTCATTCTGCTACCAAATTATCACCATTTGAAATTGTATATGGATTTAATCCTTTAACTCCATTGGATTTATCTCCTTTACCTTTGACTGAGCGTGTTAATTTAGATGGCAAAAAGAAGGCTGACTTTGTCAAACAGATTCATGAGAAAGCAAGACTTAACATTAAACGAAGAACGGAGCAATACGCAAAACAAGCCAACAAGGGGCGTCACAAGCTGATCTTGGAACCCGGAGACTGGGTATGGTTGCATATGAGAAATGAGAGATTTTCAGAACAAAGACGCTCAAAATTGCTTCCAAGGGGAGATGGTCCTTTCCAAGTGCTAGAACGCATCAATGACATGCTTACAAGCTAGATCTACCTGGTGAGTATAATGTAAGCGCTACATTTAATGTTACTGATCTGAGTCCTTTTGATGTAGCTGATGATTTGAGGACAAATCCTTTTCAAGAGGAGGGGAATGATGCAAATCATAGAACAACTACAAAGGATCCAGTTCAAGTGCCAATTGGACTAGTTACGCGTTCGCGATCAAAGAGGTTCAAGATGTACTCAACAGGCTGATTCAAGAGATATGTGCTCAAGCAAATTCATGGAGGCCCATCGAGTAAGGGCCATGTGTTCAACAAAGATGGCTCAACATGATTCAAGTTTTAGAAGAATCCAACTATGGGTAGCTTAAATTCAGCAAATAAACTGGCATGTGGAGGCTTAATCTTTTTGGAAGGTTTTGAATGCCAAATACTCTATTTGAAAGGCTCGCATGCGTAGAAATTACTTTCCTTTTCTATTTTTTGGAAGGCTTGCATGCCTAGAAATTACTTTTCTTTTTCAATTTTTTGGAAGGCTTGCATGCCGAGATAATTACTTTCCCTTTCTATTTTTGGAAGGCTTGCATGCCGAGATAATTACTTTCCCTTTCTATTTTTGGAAGGCTTGCATGCTGAGATAATTACTTTCCTTTTCTATTTGTTGGCAAGTGATCAGCCAATTAATGGGATGATTTGTAGACATAATTTTAGCTTAAACTTTAGGAACTTTCCTTGTAATTTTGAGCCTATTAAAAGGCATCTAAGCAATGGAAAATGTAGTTGATTTTTCGGTATAATTTCTGAGATAATTTCTCTTTGGTTCTTTGAAGAACTATTCGAACTTATTGGATTTTTCCGTGGCGTTCACCATCGACTTATCAAATGGATTTCCACCACCGTTTGTGGTGTCTTCATTAAACCGAGGTTCTTGTTCGCAATAAGCAACGGGTCGAGGTCATCTATACCGAGGTTCTTGCTTTTGTCGTACAACTGGTCAAGGTCGCCATCCCAAATTCTTATTATAGAACGATCTTGGGCTCCTCTTCGTTGTCGGGTTTCGTCGTTCCTGGCGGGGTTCACATCATTTGGTATCAGAGCATTGAGTCTAGATCAGATTTGCTTATCTTTAAAATCAAAAAAACATTTCTTTTCTTTATTCTGTATTCTTTTAGTCTCTAAATTTGGTTTGCATACCCTTGTTTAGGCGAATTTCTTTATCCATTTTTCGTTCGTATTTTGTTTCGAAATATCGTTCCTTTACTATCAAAAATACCGTTGCTGATTATCCAAAAAAAAGTTTCAAAAAAGCAAAAAGAAGAAGAAGAAGAAAAGAGGAAGAAGAAAAAGAAGAAGAAAGAAAAAAACCAAAAAAGGTACATAGGATTCAACAAAAATTTTGTTTGTTACCATTCATTTTGGTTATAATCAGCCCAACAAATCACATCACCCTAAAGATCTATCTTTGTGTGTGTGAAAATTCTCCCTCTAAAGATCAATCTTTTTTTTGGAAAATTTGAAAATTTCAGACTTCCAAAAATTTTGTCACCGGTGTTTCTTGTAATCTTCCTTCAGATCTGAAATTCCTTTATGAGTTCTTGGTGAATTGTTATTGGAAATTCTGTGTATTGTTTGTTTTAGTTCCAAAAGAAGAGAAGACAAACTTTCGCTATAAAAATCATATTATTTAATAAAAGATTCATATCTTTCATAAAATGTAGAAAATAGCCTTGAGGTCAAAAAAATCCGC
Source organism: Scilla litardierei (assembly GCA_030789695.1). Taxonomy (NCBI): domain Eukaryota; kingdom Viridiplantae; phylum Streptophyta; class Magnoliopsida; order Asparagales; family Asparagaceae; genus Scilla; species Scilla litardierei. The sequence goes on along the minus strand of CM061134.1, from coordinate 101,819,463 downwards.
AAAAATATCAGTTGGGACCGTGAGATCGCCACCTTCAACTGAAAAATAAGAGCAGACAAAAATAGACTAGAAAAATCATATCATTTAATAAAAAGATTCATATCTTATAGAAAATTTAGAAAATAGTCCTGATCTCAGAAATATACTCAAAAATGTCTGTTGGAACCGGGATATCGCCATCTTCAATAGAAAAATAAGAGAAGACAAAATTATGCTACAAAAATCATATCATTTAATAAAAAGTTACATATCTTCAATAAAATGTAGAAAATAGCACCGTTCTCAAAAAAATCGACAAAATTGTCTGTTGGAACCGGGAGATCGCCTTATTCAACTTAAAAATAAGAGACGACAAAAGTAGGCCTTTAAAACATATCATGTAATATAACGATACATTTCTTCTACAAAATGAAGAAAATAAAGCTCAGAAAAATCCGTAGAAATGTCAGTTGGAACCGAGAGATCGCCATATTGAACTGAAAAATAAGTGAAGACAAAATTAGGCCATTAAATTATATCGTTTAATAAAAAATATATATCTTCCCAAAAATTTAGAAATAGCCACGTGCTCAGAAAAGCCGAAAAAATGTCCGTCGGAACCGGGAGATCACACCATCTTCAATTAAAAAAAGAGAATACAAAATTAGGCAATAAAAATCATATCATTTAATTAAAAGATCCAATCTTACAAAAAATGTTGAAAAATAGCCCTAAATTAAGAAAAATCCGCAAAAATGTCCATTGGAACCGTTAGATCATCATCTCCAACTGTAAAAAAATAAGAGAAGACAAACGTAGGATATAAAAAGCATATCATTTAATAAAAAGATAATGATCCACAAGGGTTCAGAAAATTCATTATTAAGCTTCAATTATACAACAATTAATAAGTATATCTGAATCAACAAGTTTAATATGATTGTACAAATTAAAACATACATGTTCAAATTTACATTTATAACCACATAAATCCAACTTCGGAACAGAAATAAGATTCTGTGTAATTGTAGGAACATAAAGAGTCATACATAAGCCCAATTGATAGCTAGTGTCAAGGACTAGACGATAAGTTCCAACGCCTTTAATATGAGCCTTCATGTGATTCCTCATAAACAAATAGTTCTTACTGAAGTTTGTGGTTTGGATTAAACGGAATCACTTTCTTTTCAAACCATGCCTTACATTGGAGACAATCCTTCTGCCAATGTCCTTCCTTTTTGTAGAAAAGACACATATTCACATAATGTTCATTCTTTCTAGAATGTTCACCTTTAATAGGTCCTTTCCTCTTGAATTTCTTACCTTTGGGCTTGAGCAACTTTGCAGTTTCATCAGTGGTTAGGTTAACGGAGTGTCCTCCTAAGTTCTTTAACCTGTTTTCCTCCTAAATGAGCTTTCAGTTAATTCATTAATATCACACTTGCCCTTTATAGTGTTATAATTTATTTGGAAAGATCCATACTCAGAAGGTAAAGAATTTAGTATAAACTGAATGAGGAAGGAAGCATCCACTTGAATACACAATGACTTAATTCTTGCTGCAATGTTTGTCATTTCAATGATATGTTCTTGCATGCTCTTAGTCCCATTAAACTTCATGGATGTACGTTGAGACATTAATGCACCAGGAAGAGACTTATCCACAGAACGAAAGCGTTCTTCCACATGCTTAAGATATTCGCTTGCTTTTTAAGTTTGTGGAATCGTGGCCTTAATATTGCCATGGTCATTCGAACAAATATCAAGCTTACCTTATTAGACCGTTCCCAACACTTGATTTTGAACTCCTCATCCTCAGTGCAGTCATCTATGATAACGGCAGGTTCTTCCAAATGTAAAACCAAGGAAATGTAAAAAATAACCACGGGCTAAAAAAATCCACAAAAACGTCCGTTGAAACCGGGACATCGCAATCTTCAACTTAAAAATAAGAGAAGACAATATTAGGCCAAACATATCTTCCAGAAAATGTAGAAAAGAGCCTGAAGATCAGAAAAATTCGCAAAAATATCCGGTGGAAACGTGAGATCGCCATCTTCAACAGAAAAAAATTAGAAAGGACTAAATTAGTCCAAAACCCCATATCATTTAATAAAAAGATCCATATCTTTCATAAAATTTAGAAAATAGCCCCAAGCTCAGAAGAATCTGCAAAAATTTCTGTTGGAACCGGGAGATCACCATCGTCAACTTAAAAAATAAGAGAAGATAAAATTAGACGAAGAAAATCATACCAATTAATATAAAGATCCATATCTTACAGAAAATGTAGAAAATATACAAGTGCTTAGAAGAATCTGTAAAAAGGTTCATTGGAACCGGGAGATCGCCATCTTTAACGAAAAAAATAAGAGAAGCCAAAATGAGGCTAAAAATTCATATTAGTTAAGAAAACGATCGATATCTTCCAGAAAATAAAGAAAATAGCACCGAGCTTAGAAAAATCCGCAAAAATGTCTATTGGAATCAGGACATAGCCATCCCCAAATGAAAAATAAGAGAAGATAAAATTAGGCCCAAATCATATCATTTAATTAAAAGATCCATCTCTACCACAAAACACAAAAAATAGCTCCAAGCTCAGAAAAATCCGCAAAAATGTCAGTTGGAGAAGATCGCCATCTTCAACTGAAAAATAAGAGAAGACAAAATTAGGATATGAAATCATACTGTTTAATATAAACATCCATATCTATCAGAAAATGTTTAAAATAGAACCGAGCTTAGAAAAATCCGTAAAAATGTCTGTTGAAATCGGGAGATTGCAATCTTCAACTTAAAAAAATAAGAGAAAACAAAATTAGGCCAAAATCATATCATTTAATAAAACGAACCATATCTTCTAGAAAATATAGAAAATAACCCGGATTTCAGAAAATCTGCAAAAATGTCTGTTGGAACCGGGAGATCGCCATCTTCAACTAAAAAAATAAGAAAAGACTAAATTAGGCCAAAAAATCATATCATTTAATAAAAAGATCCATATATTTCGTAAAATTTAGAAAATAGCACCGTGCTCAGAAAAATCGGCAAAAATTTCCTTGGACCCGGGAGAATGCCATCTTCAACTTAAAAAATAAAAGAAGAGAAAGTTAGGCGATAAAAATCATACTGTTATGGGTGGGCTTTTGTAGGCCCATTAATGTATTGGGTATCCACCCATTATGTAATCCCAGTTCAATAAATACAAAGCTACAGGGTTTCGTAGCTGCCAAACTTACAACACGTTATCAGCACGCTCACAGCTGAGCCAAACCTCTGCCGACGGATGAATCGCGACGCAAATGGGCTTCCTTTACAAAACGTCGCTAGATCCGGAGGGGAGGATCTAGAGATAATTTTCATCCCCTAGACTTAAAACTCTATAAGCATAGATCTATATTTGTTTAATTAGATCTAGATTTTTTATCTTAGATCTATATGATTGGATCAATGTTTGCTTAAATTAGATCGATTTTTTTAATCTCAGATCATATGCAAAATCAACTTCTGAGTTATAACTCAACGTTTTTATCACTAAAAATCAAATTTTTATGATTAAAACGCTGATTTGAAGACTAAAAATAGTTTTTTATAAAAATCTTGTTTTTATGATCTTCTTTCCCAATTTTTCAAACCCTAAAGGGGCTTCTTCATCACCACGTGGCCGGCAGCGACGCGCGCGCACGAAACCCCCCGCTTGAGATCTTCAACGCCGCCTGAAGCGACGATGTGCCTCTGCCGCTCCAAGCAGCAGCAGGCACTGCCGTCCTGAGTGGCAGCCGGTGCTGTCGCCCGGAGGGACAGCCCGTGCCGCTGCCGCTCCGAGCAGTAGCAGGCGCTGTCGCCCGAAGCGACAGCAACCGCTGTCGCACCAAGAGAAAGTCGGAGCTATCGCCTGGAGCGGCAGCCTGTGTCGCTGCCACTCTGAGCGGCAGGAGCCACTGCTGCCCAGAGCAGCAGCCTGAGCCGCTACCGCCCCGAGCGGTAGCCGGCGCTGTCGCCCGAAGGGCAGCCGGCGTCGCCTAGCCGCCCAAAGCGGCGCACCCCGCGGCACGAACCCTAAATGCCTAAAGCGACGGCCCTTGCAGTGTAAAACCTAACCGCCCACACGGGCCCACACGACCGATCGCCTCCAAAAACCCTAACTAGGGGGTTTCCCCAAAAATTTTGTTTTTACAAATTCTTTTGCAGATTTATAAGATTTTTCTTCTTTAAATCCTGATTAATTACATGCATTATAAATCATCGCATCTTTGGATTATTTGATTATTAAACGTTTAATAATTAGGAAGATCCTGTGACCGCTTTGCCGTTAGTTAACTAACCTAACGGTGTATGATGTTGCCAAGCGGTCCAATAATTATTAAACGAAAAATATTTCATTCCATTATAAATGCCTGTGATGTTGCATATTTTTCATTGCATGTAGCATAAATTAGCATTTAAAAAGATTAAATGTCTGTGATGATTAAATGATTATGATGATTAAATGCATGTGATGAATAAATGCCTGCTGCATTTTTTGCGGTGTATGTTGATATGCTGTTGTGGTTTTGGATCGGCTATCTGTCACCATTTAATTTTCTCGCATTATTTTTTCATTTTGAGAGAAATTGTAGTGAGGATTTAATTGTTTAAATTCTAAGACTGATGCATGTCCCATGAAGATGAAGATCTATTTCCAGAAGAATATGGGCCCTATGAGGGTTCCCGAGTTGTATTTTCTATTTTATGGGACTGTATGGACTTTATTTCTTTTAAAATGGTGACTAGCCGATCCACACAACAAATATCTATGTCCGAAATGCATAATTACTTGTTTTTTAAAAATATCTAATTATTGCTCATTTTTAACATGCTTAGATAATGGCAAAATTTGCGAGCGTCGACTTTGATGTATTGGATGCTACAGGTAAAAATTATCTGAGCTGGCAGTTGGTTATCAAATTCCACCTGCGCTCACAGGGACTGAGTCATGCCATTGTTGTAGGCGATACAGTTTCTGACATAGATAAAGCAAAAGTAATTAATTATATCAGACGCCATATCGATCGGACCTTGAAGGCCGAGTACCTCACAGTGGAAGACTCTTACGAGATATGGACCACTCTCAAGGATTGATACAAACATCAAAAAGATGACATCCTTCCTCAAACACGATATAAATGGGAGAACATCCGTCTTTAGGACTTTAAGTCCATTGCCGGTACAACTCGACACTTTTCAGTATCACCTCATGCCTGAAGTTGTGTGGTGAGAAAGTAACGGAGGAGCGCATGTTGGAGAAGAGTTATACATCCTTCCACGAGAAGGATGTCATCCTCATGCAACAGTATCGTGAACTCACGAAATACTTGGAGCTTCTCTCATGCCTTCTGATGGCAGAACAGAATAGAGACCAATTACTGGTCACCCATAACTTGCGCCCTGCCGGCACTGCACCTACACCTGAAGCACACCACATCTCCTCCCAGAAGAAGAAGATCAACTTCAGAGGCAAACCCCAGAAGGAAAAGGCAATGAAGAAGCATGCCAGAGGACCCCCTCCAAAGACCTACAATGAGGGGATGAGAAAAACTGTGTGGAAGAAGAAAGACAACGGCCAAATATCTGCCCCCAGAAAAGACCGGGAAGATAAATGACACTGGTGTGGCATGACTGGACACTGGTCCAGAAATTGTCGGACTCAATGTCACCTCCAGGACTTGTACAAAGCTAGCCAGAAGCCAACCGAAACATACCTGGTGGAACATGAAGACTTGGCACCAATCAGGTTTATCACTGAGTACTTCTCAAACGATGACCTGCTCGACTGAAGCCTTATCTATTTTTCTGCACTGCATTGTAGTTGAAACAATTTAATTTCCAGTTATTTGTTTTTCAGCTTGTTAGTTAATTTGCAGACTTTGAATGAAATCTAGTTATGTTTTTGCCTTATACTGCTATGCTTCTCTCTTACTCTAGATGGATTATAAATGCCTAGTGGACAGTGCTTCTACACATACGATCCTTCAAGATATTTGCTTTTTTCAAAACATACACAAATATGATGGAACCGTGAATACTATTTTCGGTCCATCAGGAATAATAGAAGGATCATGGGCAGCACATTTTCTGCTCCCCAATAAAGCACAACTATTAATAAAAGATGCTCTTTTCTCTCCAAGCTCATATAGAAACTTTCTAAGTTTCAAAGATATCCGTTTAAACAGATACCACCTAGAAACAGTGAACAAACAAAATAAAGAGTTCTTGTATGTACGACTCTTAAATGGTGCTAAAACCATCATTGAGCGTTTCGAGGGACTCCCGTCGGGTCTCTACCATACAAAGATACGAGCAATGGAAGCTAACACAATTGAGCACCAGAAGTGCAAGAATCAACCAGAATTCCAACTCTGGCACAATAGACTCGGACACCTTGGATTGGCAATGATGCACCACATCATATCCCAATCCCGTGGAATTAACTCGAAGATCCTGAAGCTACTTCAAAAGGGTGTGTTTCCTTTTCCCCCTTGTCACAAAGGGAAATTGATTACGAGACCATCTCTACTTAAGGTGGACTCAGAGTCTCCCAGCTTCCTAGAGAGAATACATGGAGACATTTGCGGGCATATTCACCCTGCAAGTGGTCTATTTCGGTACTATATGGTACAGATAGACGCATCTTCGAAATGGTCGTATGTGTGCCTCATATCCACCCGAAACGTAGCCTTCGCAAAGCTACTGGTACAAATCATTAAGTTGCGGACACTGTAATGACCTGTATTTTCGGATACCCTGCGACTATTTATATATGTCTCCATTAGTACAGTGATGTGTTAACCTCATTAATATACTTACATTAAATTAGTCTATTTAAATCTTGTTATTATTATTTTTGAGATTTCAAATTCAAATGTTTTCAAACCCTTTTAAAAACTTTCTCTTTTAAACCCTAATAAAGGCTAGACTAAATTAGTAATATTTTCTCTCATTAAACCCATTAATCCCCCTAATTATTAGTATGACTCAAAACCTTGCATATTAGCTTAGCTTTAATTTCTATATCAATATTTAAAATTCAAACTTCCCTTATTATCTTTTGCTCTTAATTTTCCTGATCAATATTATTTAAAACAAATCTTCTTATATTTCAATAACTTTCTAAATCTAAACCTTCCTAATTTACGTTAGCCTTAATTCACTAACCAATATTATTTAAAGCAAACCTTTTTAAATTTAAAAAAAACCTTCCTAATTAACTTTTACTATTAATTTTCCCTAATCAATCCTATTTAAAACAAATCAATTATGATTATTACTAAATCAGTTTTATTTTAAAACCTTTCCTTTTTAATAAAAACTATATCCTAATTTTCAAACTCTTTTCTAATTTTTCCCTAACCCGAACCCAACCCATTGGGACTCACGCAACACGCACACACACAAGATTCATGGTCTCCCTCTCTCTTAAAACCCTTCATATATTTTTCTAACCCTAAAAAGAACTCATGCCCCTTCGTACAGAACCCTAGGCCACCCCAAAACTCTAAACCCAAACCCTACAGCACCCTACCTTTACAAAAGCTTTTAACCTATTCTCTCTCACCAAAAGAACCCCAGCTCTATAAACCCTAAGCCCTAACTCCCCTTAAAGAAAACCCCAAGCAGCTTCCCTACAAACTCTAAGAGACCAAACACCCAAGCCCTCATCTTCTCCTAGAACCCTAGCCCGGCGTCAGTCCTCTCCCCTCCGGCGGCCATCTCCGAAGCCGCACGACCAGCTGCTCCCGGCGCACCTTCGAGCCCAATGCTCCTCCCCCCGGTGACCTGCAGACACACGCAACCTCCGGCTGCCACCTCCGACTGCCAAACGCCACTACAACCCGACCTTCCCCTCAACCAACCCCCCCTCTATCCTTCCCTTTGCCTACTACTCGACCTCTGGCGACTGCAAACACCTTCGATTCTTCCCCTCTACTCGACAACCACAGGCGCCCTACATCCACCACCTTCTCCATTCAGCAAACCCGCACCACAATGTTGCCATCTTCTCCCTCCGACTTTGATCTCCTCTCACAACCCCGACTCGTGTCCACCATCATCACCTTGCTCCCACCGTAACCTTGTCTCCGTCCCAACACCTGCTACCACCAACACAGCTCACCACCGTCCTTCAAACCTCCTCCGGCAGCACCCGAACCCTACCTCAGTCCGCGCCTTCCCTCTTCCGACCAACCACCGACACCAACCCTGCAAGCTCCTCCCGCCACCTTCCTCATCCCACTGACCTTGCCGTCGTGTCTTCAAGCACCACCATCACGGACCTCATCTCTGCCCAGATCTGGCTGCACGTGTGCCACCTGCTCACTGCCAAACCCGCAGCCCCTTGCCGCTACCTTCGTCCATTGTAAGCAGCGCGCGCTTAAAAGATGAGAGAATGAAACAGATAAGAGGTGATGTTATAGGTATTAAATAGTAATATTAGATTATTATATATAGATGTTTGGTGATGTATTCTTGTGTGGCCTTCAGTCTATTCGAACTATGCACCATTGTTATAATTTATTGTTTTTTATTATTAAAACTATCTACCCAAAGGGTACTAATGATAGTCCTTATGCCAAACAGTAGCCTAGGTTGATTATTAAAGATATAAGTTGTTATTGTGAATCTGTGATAGTAGTACTGTACGGTATATGAACTAATTGCATAGTATACTATATTAAACAGTACAGTATTAGTAAGTTATATAGACACAACATAATTACGTTTCGTAGTATATTAAGATATAGGTGTAAACAGTAAGTATATATTTAGTAGTTAAATGCGTTTAGCCTGATTTTAGAATCTAATGACGCAGATAACGACCGCGCCTTTCGTACGAACTCGTCAACACCAAAATCACCGGAAATACGCAAGCGTGCAAATTATTACATATTCTTAAATATCACTCATTTGGATGCTTTACCCTTAAGCTGTGAAAACTTGTACACAAAAATGACATGTGGCACAATGACACAATAACTCTTTTGAAATGCACTTGTGTGAAATGCTAAATTTTGGACTCGTATGCGTGTGTGTGGACACCTTAAGAAAAATGCACAAACTTGTTACGACATGAAATGTACATACAATGAAACGAACAACTTGAATACCATGGAACATGATAGCCGGTTTGGCTAACTGACAGATAATGCATGTCGTTGGCTCATATACATACATGTCGTTGGCTCATAGACATACATGTCATTGACTTATAGTTGGCTACTCTCGTCGGTTATATGTGACTAGTCTGCTGGTGTTCTAGTAAGGTCACATGTGACTAGTCTGGCTCATATTCCAGTATATGACGGTTTAGCATTCCGGCTCATGGTCCAGAAAGTACACATGGGTGAGTTTGGGTTCCTGGGCACTAGCCGGTAGTAAACGGGTCGCATTCGGGTGCACTTCAAGGTGGATTCACTTACTAGCCGTCTAACGACGGGAACCTTAGTTACGGCCTTGCACATACAATTAAACAACTTGAAAAATGATGTTAACTTAACTTATAGAACTGTTGTTAATTTATTGAATTGCCATGTTTCCTTTCATAATAGTACTGCTATGCTAGTGTAAATCTTTATAATTGCCTTAACTGCCATATATAATCCTTTGCATATCTTGCCAAGGGTCCCCTTTTAACCATAACTTGCCAAGGACCCTTGCTGACATATATTCCATGTTGTTTGAATGTATGTCAGGTCACTAGACATGTTAGATGGAGGATGAGTTGATTGAGGAGACTGACTCACTGATCCTGGAGTTCTCCCCGTTGCGGACTAGTTGCTGAGTTTCGCTTGCTGCTGCTTAAGTTTCCTTCTATGTCATATTTGTACGGTGTGTACCCAATTTTGTAGATTTCTGTTGTTGTTGGCTGTGTTTGAGGCCCTAGTTATCTTGTGTACTTCAATTCTAGATGCCGGCTTAAATTTATAGTTCTCTATTGTTCTGAATGCAATGCGAGTTCCTACGTAAAGTTTTTATTCACAGACGCTTATTGGGTTTGAGCTTCACCGCTCCAACCCATGCGGACCTGCTCACGTCCTCGCTCCTAAGTATAATGGGAAGCAGGGCGTGACAGGTTCTAGTGGTGACCCATGTAGGTCATGCAATTTCAAACTTCAGAACAATAGAAATGCTATCAATAGCCAAAACGTCTGGAATTACCTCGTACACAAAATTTTATCCGGGCTCCTTGTCCCAACATGGTAGGGAGACCCAACATCAGAATTATAGGAAGGTTTAGTTAGACACCCTTGCTTGTTAGTTGGAGGCACATGCTTGTTAGTTAGACCCACTTACTAAGGTTTAGTTATTATCATCTTAAGTGTTATCTTAGTGGCCTCCCACCCGGCTCTGACTTTATTTTATTCCAGAGCTTCTCTGCTTATTATATCCCAGAGGTTCGTAGTCCAGTACTCAATTCCTACCTACCCACTTCCCAAGAGATGGAATATCACAACTGGAAGTCGTGTTGCGAGTGTTAGCTTGGGATGCAAAGCATGTCCCTTAATGATTTGCGAACATGAGCTTTATGCAGACTTCATGGTCCTGGACACACCCAATTTTGATGCTATTCTCGGCATGGACTGGTTAGGGACTTCCTATGCTACTATTGACTGTCACAAGAAGAAAGTAGTATTTGAAATTTCCGACCATCCGGTGTTCGAATTGATCAGTGGTAGTCGTTCACTCGGACCTATCACATTTCAATAAATTAGGCAAAAATCAAATCATTTAATAAAAAGATTCATACCTTCCAAAAAAATTTAGAAAATAGCACCTAGGTCAAAATAATCCGTAAAAAAGTCCGTTGGAACCGGGAGATTGCCATCTTCAACTGAAAAATAAGAGAAGCCAAAATTAGGCTAAAAATCATACCATTTAATAAAAGATCCATATCTTATAGAAAATGTAGAAAATAACCCGGAGCTCAAAAATATCTGCACAAATGTAAATTGGAATCGAAAGATTGCCAACTTCAACTGAAAAAAATAGAAGATAAAATTATGCGAAAAATCATATCAGTTATTAAAAATATCCATATCTTCCAAAAATTTAGAAAAATAGCCTCATGCTTAGAAAAATTCATAAAAATGTCTGTTGGAACGGGTAAATCGCCATCTTCAACTGAAATAATAAGAGAAGACAAAGGTAGGCTACAAAACTCGTATCTTTTAATAAAAAGACACTTATCTTTTATAAATGTAGAAAAAAGTACTGAGCTAATAAAAATCCGCAAAAATATCCGTTGGAACCGATAGATCGCCATCTTCAACTAAAAAAATAAAAGAAGTCAAACTTGGGCCAAAAAATCATATCATTTAATAAAAAGATCCTTAACTTCTCGAAAATGTAGAAATATAGCACCGAGTTCAGAAAAATCCGTAGAAATGTCCATTGGAACCGGGAGATCGCCATTTTCAATTGAAAAAATAAAAGAAGACAAAATTAAGTTATAGAAATCATATCATTTAATATAAAAATTCATATTATACAAAAAATGTATAAAATAACCCTGAGCTCAAAAAATCTACACAAATGTCCATTAGAACCGGGAGATCATCATCTTCAAATTCAAAAAAGAAAGACAAAATTAGGCTAAAAATCATATCATTTCATAAAAATATCCATATCTTCCAGGAAAAATTAAAAAATAGCCTTAAGCTAATAAAAATTTGCAAAAATGTCCTTGGAACTGTGAGATCGCCATTTTCAACTGAAAAATAAGAGAAGACAAACGTATGCTATAAAATATAATTATTTAATAAAAAGTTCTAAATCTTCCATAAAATGTAGAAAACAGCACCGAGCACAAAAAATACGCACAAATGTCCGTTGGAACCGGAGATCGCCATCTTCAACTGAAAAATAAGAGAAGACAAAATTAAGCTATAAAAATCATATTATTTAATAAAAATTCACACCTTTTCGAAAATGTAGAAAATGACTCGGAGCTCAAAAAATCGGCAAAAATGTTTGTTGGAACTAGGAGATCGCCATCTTCAACTGAAAAAATAAGCGAAGAAAAAGTGAGGTCAAAAAATCATATCATTTAATAAAAAGATTTATAACTCCTGAAAATGTAGAAAATAGCCTCTAGCTCAGAGAAATCGGAAAAAATGTCTATTGGAACCAGGAGATTGCCATCTTCAACTGAATAATATGAGAAGACAAAATTAGATTATAAAACTCATATCATTTAATATAAAGATTCATATAATACATAAAATGTAGAAAATAGCTCAGAGCTCACAAAAATCCGAAAACATTTCCGTTGGAACCGAGAGATCGCCATCTTCAACGAAAAAATAGAAGAAGACAAAATTAGCCCAAAAATCATATCATTTAATAAAAAGATACATATCTACCATAAAATATAGAAAATAGCAACGAGCTCACAAAAATCCACACTAATGTCTGTTGGAACCAGAAGATCGTAATATTCAACCCAAAAAAGAGAAGGCAAAATTAGGCAAAAAATCATTTCATTTAATAAAAATATTAATATCTTCCAGAAAATGTAAAAAAAAGCCCAAACCTAGAAAAATCTGCAAAAATATCTGTTTGAATTGGGAGGTCGCCATCTTCAACTGAAAAATAAGAGAAGACAATTAGGCTATAAAAATCATCTCTTTTAATTTAAAGATAGATATGTTATAGAAAATTTAGAAAATAGGCAGGAGCTTAGAAAACCAGCAAAAATGATAGTTGGAACCGAGATATCGCCATCTTAATCTGAAAAATAAGAGAAGACAAAATTAGGCTTAAAATCAAATTATATAATAAAAAGATCTATATCTTCTAGCAAATGTAGAAAATAGCATATAGGTCAAAAGTACCTGCAAAAAATATCTGTTGGAACCAGGAGACTGACATCTTCAACTGAAAATTAAGAGAAGACAAAATTAGGTCAAAAAATATATCACATAATAAAATGATTCATATCCTCCATAAAATGTAGAAACATAGCCTCAAATTCATAAAAATTCATAAAAATGTTAGTTGCAACCAGGAGATCGTCATCGTCATCTGGAAAATATAAGAAAATAAAATTAGGCCAAAAATCATATTATTTATTAAAAAGATCCATATCTTCTAGAAAATGCAGAAAATAGCCTATAGGTCAAAATATCTGCAAAAATATCTGTTGGAACCAGGAGAATGTCATCTTAAACTGAAAAATATGAGTAGACAAAATTAGGCCAAAAAAATCATATCATTTAATAAAATAATCCATATCTTCCAAAAATGTAGAAAAATAGTCATAATAGGAAAAAACTAGTAAAAATGTTCGTTGGAACCAGTAGATAGCTATATTCAATTGAAAAAAATAAGAGAAGACAAACATAGAATATAAAAATCCTATCATTTAATAAAATGGTCCGTATTTTACATAAAATGTAGAAAATAGCACCAAGCTGCGAAAAATCCGCAAAAATGTCCGTTGGAACCGGCAGATCGTCATTTCAACTGAAAAATAAGTGAAGACAAAATTAGGACAAAAATCATATCATTTAATAAAAAGATGCCTATCTTCCAGAAAATTTAGAAAATAGCACCGAGGTCAGAATAATCTGCAAAAATGTCTGTCAGAATCGACAGATCGCCATCCTCAACTGAAAAGTAAGAGAAGCCAAAACTAGGTCAAAAATCACATTATATAATAAAAAGATGCATATCTTTCAGAAAATTTAAAAATAGCCCTGATTTTAGAATAATCAGCAAAAATGTCTCTTGGACCGGGAAGATCGCCATCTTCAACAGAAAAATAAGAGAAGATAAACTTAGGCCAAAAATCATATCATTTAATAAAAATTTTCATAACTTCTAGAAAATAAGAAAAATAGTCACGAACTCGGAAAAATCCGTAAAAATGTCTGTTGGAACCGGGAGATCGCCATCTTCAATTGAAAAAAAAGCGAAGACAAAATTAGGTTAAAAATCATATCATTTAATAAAAAGATCCTTATCTTCAATAAAATGTAGAAAATAGCTCCAAGCACAGAAAAATCCACAAAAATGTCTGTTGCAACAGAGAGATCGCCATATTCAACTAAAAAATAAGAGAAGACAACATTAGTCCAAAAATGATATCATTTAATAAAAAGATTCATATCTTACAGAAAATGCAGAAAATAGCCTCGAGCTTAGAAAAATTGACAAAAATGTACGTTGGAACTGAGAGAATGCCATCTTCAACTAAAAAGACAAAATTATGCTAAAAATTAAATCATTTAAAAAAAAGAACGAAATCTTCCAGAAAATACAAAAAATAGCTCTGAGCTAAGTAAAATCCGCAAAATATGTCCGTTTGATCTGGGAGACCACCATCTTAAATTGCAAAATAAAAGCAGACAAAATTAGGCTATAAAAATCATATAATTTAATATAAATATGCATATCTTAGAGAAAATGTAGAAAATAGCTTGTAGCTCAAAAAATTAGCGAAAATGTTTGTTGGAACCGGGAGATCGGCATCTTCATCTGAAAAGAAAGAAAAGACAAAATTAGGCCAAAAAATCAATGATTTAATAAAAATATCTGTATCTTCCAGAAAATGTAGAAAATAGCCTCGAGTTTTAAAAAATCCGATAAAATGTCCGTTAAAACTGGAAGATCGATATCTTCAGCTGAAAAATCTGCCAAAATGTCGGTCGAAACTAGGATATCGCCATCTGCAACTGAAAAAATAAGAGAAGAAGCGGCGTGGAGGACGTGGATAAGGGGGAGATCGACAGCATGGATGAGGGTGAGGGGGAGATCGGCGGCAGGGATAAGAGGGATGATGGGAAGGCGGAGATTGGCGATGGGTAGTAGGGAATGAGGGGGCAGATCGGTGGCATGGAGGAGGGGGAAGATCGGCAGCGGATAAAAGGGGGGAATGAGGGGGACAGCGGTGACAGGGAGGTGGGTGGAGAATAGGGAGGAGCCACCCCCGCCCCCTCCCTTGCCACCCCCGCCCCCTCCTAACTGACGCCTCCTCCTCCCCCACTGCCTCCCCTCCTACCACCACCTCCCCCTCCTCGCCTCCCCTGCCTCTGCCTCCCCCCTCCTCCGCCTCCCTCCCTGTTAGGGCTTAATTCTTAGTTAATTAACGCTCAGAAAAATCCCTTAAAATGTCTGTTAGAACCAGCGATCACCATCTTCCACAAAAAAATAGGAGACAACTAAATTACGCCAAAAAAATCATGTCATTTAATAAAAAGATCCACAACATGCCGAAAATGTATAGAATATCCTCGAGCTCTGAAAATTCCGCAAAAATGTCCGTTGGACACGTGAGATCGCCATTTTCAACTAAAAAAAGAGAAGACAAAAATTAGGCTATAAAAATCATATCAATTGATATAAAGATTCACTACTTACAAAAATTTAGAAAATAGCACGGAGCTCAGAAATATCTGCACAAATGTCTATTGGAACCAGGAGATCGTCATTTTAATCTGAAAAATAAGAGAAGACAAAATTAGCCCAAAAATCATAGCAGGCTTTTGTAGGCCCATTAATGTATTGGGTATCCACCCATTATGTAACTCTAGTTCTATAAATACAAGGCTACGGGATTCCGTAGCCGCCAAGCTTACAACACGTTATCAGCAGGCTCACAGTTAAGCCGAACCTCTGTCGACGGACGAATCGCGACGCGAAAGGGCTTTCTTCACCAAACGTCACTAGATCTGGATGATAGGATCTAAAGCTAATTTTCATCCTCTAGATCTAAAACTTTATGCGCATATGATTAGATCTATGTCTGTTTAATTAGATCTAGATTTTTTATCTTAGATCTATATGATTGGATCAATGTTTGCTTAAATTAGATCGATTTTTTATCTCATATCTCTATGCAAAATCAACTTTTGAATTATAACTCGATGTTTTTATCACTAAAAATCAAAATTTTACGATTAAAAACACTGATTTGAAGACTAAAAATTGGTTTTTTTATAAAAACCCCGTTTTATGATCTTCTTCCCCAATTTTTCAAACCCTAAAGGGGCTTCTTCGTCGTCATGTGGCCGACAGCCATGCACGTACACGAAACCCTCCTTGCGATCTTCAACATCGCCTGAAGCGGCGACGTGTCGCTGCTGCTCCGCACGACAGCCGGTGCTACTGCCCCCCGAGCAGCAGCCGACGTTGTCGCCCGGAGTGGTAGCCCGTGTCATTGTCGCTCCTAGCGGCAGCTGATGCTGTCGCCCTAAGCGGTAGCCGACGCTGTCTCCCGGAGCGGCAGCCCATGCCGATGCCGCCCGAGCAGCAGCAGGCACTATCGCCCGGTGCGGCAGCAGCCGCTGCCACCATGAGCAACAGTCGGTGCTGCAGCCCGGAGCAGTGGCCGATGCCTCCTAGCCGACCAGAGCAGTGCCCCCTGCAGTGCAATCCCTAGCCGCCCGAAGCGACGGCCGCAAAACCTAGCCGTCCACTCGGGCCCGGACGATCGATTGCCGCTAAAAAAACCCTAACTAGGGGTTTTTCCCAAAAATTTTGTTTTTACAAATTCTTTTTCAGATTTAATTAAGATTTTTCTTCTTTAAATCCTGATTAATTACTTGCATTATAAATGATCGCATCTTTGGATTATTTGATTATTAAACATTTAATAATTAGGAAGATCATGCGACCGCTCTGCCGTTAGTTAACTAACCTAACGTTGTATGACGTTGCCAAGTGGTCCAATTAATTATTAAACGAAAAATATTTCATTCCATTATAAATGCATGTTATGTTGCGTATTTTTCATTGCCTATAGCATGAATTAGCATTTAAAAAGATTAAATGCATGTGATGACTAAATGCCTACGATGATTAAATGCATGCACTGAATAAATGCATGTGATGAATAAATGCCTGCTGCATTTTCTGCGATGTATGTTGATATTCTGTTGTGGTTTTGGATCGGCTATCTGTCACCATTTAATTTTCACGCGTTTTTTCATTTTGAGAGAAATCGTAGTGAGGATCTAATTGTATAAATTCCAAGCCTGGCGCACGTCCCATGAAGATGAAGATCTATTTCCAGAAGAATAGTGGCCCCATGAGGGTTCCCGAGTTGTACTTTCTATTTTATGGGACTGTATGGACTTTATTTCTGTTAAAATGGTGACTAACCGATCCACACAACAAATATCTATTTCTAAAATGCATAATTACTTGTTTTATTTTAAAATATCTAATTATTGCTCATTTTAACATGCTTAGATAATTGCAAAAATTGCGAGCGTCGACTTTGACGTATTGGATGCTACAAGCAAAAATTATATGAGCTGGCAGTTGGATATCAAATTCCACTTGCGCTCACAGGGACTGAGTCATGCCATTACTGTAGGCAATACGGTTTCTGACATAGATAAAGAGAAATCAATTATCTATATTAGACGCCATATCGATCGGACCCTGAAGGCCAAGTACCTCACAGTGGAAGACTCTTACGAGTTATGGACCGCTCTTGAGGATAGATACAAACATAAAAAAGATGTTATCCTTCCTCGAGCGCGATATAAATGGGAGAACCTCTGTCTTCAGGACTTTAATTCCATTGCCGAGTACAACTCGGCACTTTTCAGTATCAAAAAATTTGCAAAAATGTTTGTTGGAACCAGGAGATCGCCATCTGCAACTGAAAAATAAGAGAAGCCAAAATTAGGCCAAAAATCATCCCATTTAATAAAAAATCTATATCTTCCAGAAAATTTAGAAAATAGCCCTGAGGTCAGAAAAATCCGTAAAAATGTTCGTTGGAATTGTGATATCGACATCTTCAACTGAAAAATAAGAGAAGACAAACTTCTCATTGGATATACCCATACATAATGATGTGTTCAAGTTGGATAGAATGATGTGTTCAAGAGTTATATTTCACATTGGATATACCCATACATAATGGCTTCAATAGGATTTCATACTATGAATGGTGCACAAGTAGATGAGTACATTACAGATTTGGTATTCATATTAGTAGCAGCTGAGAGTAACTTTGTAGATATTACATGATTTAAGATGACGATGATGGTTAGTAGAGTATGTAAAGTAACAATACTTCATTGTACAAATAAGGTGATGGAGACGTCAGAAATGATATGATATGTTGATACGAATGGATAGTTGCGTAAATTGATCTAAGTTGCTTAGGGTAAGATACAGTAAGAAATGATGAGATGTGATTTAATAGCTTGTTGATTAAGGTGTTTAAACTTATGAGTTGTCACGATGAAGAATGAGTTGGGAGCATGATAAATGTTGAAGGTAGATAGTGATGTATACTAGGTGCATTGGTACTTATTGTCATATATCAGTAATTGGTAAAGCATAGCTATACCAATTGTTTGAGATAAGAATCAGGTTGGAGTTAGATGATGTCACAATTATAGTACTACAAGTTAGGTTATGCAATGAGTAAGAGATGATACATTACGGATGAGACCACCTACGAGAATGTACAGTTTTTTGTGGAGAACTTGGGTATAGAGGATATCGTACATTAAAGACCCCCGAGAGGATGTTATTGTCTTAATAGCAATGATGAGCAAAGGAGTGAAGAAATTAGTAAGAAGTATTGGCTGATGATAGTTGGTATTTTCCCTTCCGAGGTTGCCTTGTTTAAAGTATTAATTGTTTAAGGCAGGAATTATGAGATAGAAATAAAAAAGGGAAGTGTTAGACTATATTTAAGTTCAGGATATACTTATAGTTGTAACATTATTCAGAGACGAAACGAGAAGTGATGATTTATTTTAAGAACACTTATTTGAGGTTATGAGTTTAAAAACCAGTGTGTTAGAATATTGGGGTTGCAGTTGTGAGTGTGTGTATATATATATATTATTTTCTCACCCTTGTCCCCGCACATCGCTGGTAGCCGTCGCTAGCTATTTTGCTTGCCTATTGACGACTAAGGCCATTGTTGTGCTTAGCCACCCAAACCCCAAATTCCTCCTCTATCAATGTCTTCTTTTCAAAAAATTCCCTTAATAAAATTAGTCTTAACTTCCCCTAATCAAATTCATTAAGAACAAATGTCTCTTTTTTTTAACAAAACTAAAACCAAACATGACCAACAGCCGGTGTAGATTCTTGACAAGCGTCAGAAGACACTCAAGAACAAGACTGTCGATCTTATTAGAGTGGCGGCATGACTCGCCAGGAGAGTCCACCTGGGAGAGAGAAGATGAAATATCTCGTATTTTTCAGTTGAAGATGTCACTCTCGCAGTTCCAATGCAGATTTTACTTAGCTTGAAGATGTGGATCTGTATTTCTGGAAAATGTGGATCTTTTTATTAAATGATATGATTTTTGGCATATTGCCTTATCTTATTTTTCAGTTGAAGTTGGGGGGTCTCTCTGTTCCAACGAACATTTTTTGCAGATTTTATTTAGCTCGGAGCTATTTTCTGCATTTTCTAGAAGATATGGATCTTTTTACTAAATGATATGATTTTTGGCATAATTTTGTTTCTCTTATTTTTAATTTGAAGATGTAGATCTCCCTGTTCAAACGGACATTTATGTGGATTTTACTTAGTTCGGAGCTATTTTTTGCATTTTCTGGATGATTTGGATCTTTTTATTAAATGATATGATTTTTTTCAAGATTTTATCTTCTCTTATTTTTCAGTAGAAGATGACAATCTCCATGTTCCATGGACATTTTTGCTGATTTTTCTGAGCTCGGAGCTATTTTCTACATTTTATTGAATATATGTATCTTTTAATTATATGATATGATTTTTTTCGCCTAATTTTGTCTTCTCTTATTTTTCAGTTGAAAGTGGCGAACCTCGGTTCCAATGGACATTTGTGCGGATTTTCTGAGATCGATATTATTTTTATATTAAATTATATGATATGATTTTTAGCCTAATTTTGTCTTCTCTAATTTTTAAGTAGAACATGGTGTTCTTTCGGTTTTGCCATCGCTTATTTTTTATACATTTTCGGGATGTTATGGAAAATATCTGTTGGAACCAGGAGATCTGTATCTTCAACTGGAAAAATAAGAGAATACAAAATTATGTCAAAAATTATATCATTTAATAAAAAGATCCATGACTTCCCGAAAATGTAGAAAAATAGTATCGAGCAATAAAAAATCTGTAAAAATGTCTGTTGGAAGCGGGAGATTACCATCTTCAACTGAAAAAAATAAGAGAAGACAAAATTAGGCTACAAAAATCATATCATTTAATAAAAAGAGCCATATTTTCAACTAAATGTAGAAAATAGTCCCGAGCTCAGAAAAATCCACAAAAATGTCCGTTGGAACCGGTAGATCGCCATCTTCAACTGAAAAATAAGAGGAGACAAATTAGGTTAAAAATTATAACATTTAATATAAAGATTCATATCTGACAGAAAATGTAGAAAACAACCCGGAACTTAGGACAATCCACAAAAATGTATGTTGGACCTGTGCGATCGCCATCTTCATCTGAAAAATATGAGAAGACAAAATTAAGCCAAAAAATCATATTATTTAATAAAAAGATACATATCTTCCAGAAAATGTAGAAAAGAGCCTCTGGGTAAAAAAATTTCGCAAAAATCTTCGTTGGAACTGGGAGAACGCCATCTTCAACTGAAAAAATAAGAAAAGACAAAATTAGACCAAATAATCATATCATTTAATTAAAAGATTTCCAAATAATGTAGAAAAATAGCCACAAGTTAGAAAAATCAGTACAAATGTCCGTTGAAACCGATAGATCGCCATCTTCAGAAAAATTATACCAATTTTAAAAAAGATTCATATCTTCCATAAAATATAGAAAATATCACCGTGCTCATAAAAATCTGCAAAAATGTCCATTGGAACTGAGAGATCACCATCTTCCTTTGAAAATACGAGAAGAAAAAATTAGGCCAAAAATCATATCACTTAACAAATAGATCCATATCTTCTAGAAAATTTAGAAAATAGACCCGAGGTTAGAATAATCCGCAAAAATGTCTGTTGGAACCAGGAGATCAGCATCTTCAACTAAAAAAATAAGAGAAGACAAAATTAGGTCAAAAATCATATCATTTAATAAAAAGATTTATAACTTGCAGAAAATGGTGAAAAATAGATCTGAGCTCAGAAAAATCTGCAAAAATTTCCGTTGGAAGCGGAACATCGCCATTTTCAACTCAAAAAAATAAGAGAAGGCAAAATTAGGCTACAAAAATCATATCATTTAATAAAAAGAGCCATATCTTCAATTAAATGTAGAAATTAGCCCCGAGCTCAGAGAAATCCACATAAATGTCCATTGGAATTGGGAGATCGCCATCTTCAACTGGAAAATAAGAGGAGACAAATTAGGCTTAAAATGTATATCATTT
>CM061134.1:101741230-101797631 GCA_030789695.1 Scilla litardierei | reverse complement strand
GAGAAATCCACATAAATGTCCATTGGAATTGGGAGATCGCCATCTTCAACTGGAAAATAAGAGGAGACAAATTAGGCTTAAAATGTATATCATTTAGTCTAAAGATTCATATCTTAAAAAATGTCGAAAATAGCCCGGAGCTCAGAACAATCTGCAAAAATGTCTGTTGGACCCCTGAGATCGCCATCTTCATCTTAAAAACATGGGAAGACAAAATTAGGCCAAAAATCCTATTATTTAATAAAAAGATCCATATCTTCCAAAAAATGTTGAAAATAGTCTCTTGGTAAAAAAATTCCGCAGAAATCTCCATTGGAACCGAGAGATGCCATCTTCGACTAAAAAAAGAGAATATGCCAAAAAATCAGATCATTTAATAAAATGATCCATATATCCATAAAATAAATAAAAATAGACCCAAGCTAATAAAAATCAATAGAAAAGTCCGCTGGACGGTAAATCGTAATATTCAACATAAAAAATAAGAGAAGAAAAACATAGAATATAAAAATTATATCATTTTAAAAATATATCATTTAAAAATATTCACATCTTCCATAAAATGTAGAAAATATCATCGATCTTCTAAAAATCTGCAAAAATTTCTGTTGGAACAGGGAGATCACCATTTTCAACTGAAAAATACGAGAAGATAAAATTAGGCCAAAAATCATATCATTTAATAAAAATATCCATATTTCAAAAAAATTTAGAAAATAGCCCTGAGTTCAGAATAATCTGCAAAAATGTTCGTAAGGACTGGGAGATCGCCATCTTCAACTGAAAAATAGGAAAAGACAGATTTGGGCCAAAAATCATATCATTTAATAAAAGATCTACGACTTATTGAAAATGTAGAAAAATAGTTCCGAGCTCAGAAAAATCGGTAAAAATATCCGTTGGAATCGAGAGATCGACATTTTCTAATAAAAAAATAAGAGAAGATAAAATTAGGCTAAAATCATATCATTTAATAAAATGATCAATATATTCAATAAAGGAAAGAAAATAGCCCCGAGCACAGAAAATTCTCAAAATGTTAGTTGGAAAAGGGAGTTGCCATCTTCAACTAAAAAATAAAGAAGATAAAATTAGGCCAAAATGATATCATTTAATAAAATGGTACATATCTTTCAGAAAATGCAAAAAATAGCCCCGAGTCAGAAAAATCCGCAAAAATGTCCGTTGGAACAGAGAGATGGCTATCTTCAACTTAAAATAAGGGAAAACAAAATTAGGCAAAAAAATCATATCATTTAATAAAAGCTCTGTATCTTCCAAAAAATACCAAAAATAGCTCTGAGCAAAGTTAAATCCGCAAAAATATCAGTTTGAATCGGGAGATTACCATCATCAACTTAAAAATAAGAGAAGACAAAATTTAGCCATAAAAATCATATCTTTTAATTTAAAGATACATATCTTATAGAAAATTTAGAAAGTAGCCTGGAACTCAGAAAAATCCATAAAAAAATCCGTTGGAACTGGGAGATCGCCATCTTCAACGAAAAAAATAAGAGACACCAAAATTAGGCCAAAAAATCATATCATTTAATAAAAAGATCCATAACTTTTCAAAATGCAGATACATAGCACCGATCTCAGAAAAATCCACAAAAATGTTTGTTGAAATCGGGAGATCGCCTTCTTCAACTTAAAGATAAGAGAAGACAAAATTATGTTATAAAAATCATATCATTTAATATAAAGATTCATATCAAACAGAAAATGTAGAAAATAGGTCGGAGCACAGAAAAATCCGCAAAAATGTATGTTGGAACTAGGAGATCGATATCTTCAACTGAAAATTAAGAGAAGACAAAATTAGGCCAAAAGCATATTATTGAATAAAAAGATCCATATCTTCCGAAAATTTAGAAAATATCCCCGAGGTCAGAAAAATCCGTAAAAAATGTCCGTTGGAACCGGAAGATCGACATCTTCAACTAAAAAAATAAGAGAAGACAAACTTAGTCCATAAAAATCATATCATTTAATAAAATGATTCTTATCTTCAATGAACTTTTGAAAATAGTTCCGAGAAAATGTTTGTTGGAACCGGAGATCTACATCTTCAACTGAAACATACGAGAAGACAAAATTTGGCTTAAAATCATATCATTTAATATAAAATTCATATCTTACAGAAAATTAGAAAATAGCCCAGAGCTCAGAAAAATCCGTAAAAATGCCCTTTGGAACCGGAAGATCGCCATCTTCAACGAAAAAAATTTAAGAATGTAAAATTAGGCCAAAAATCATATGATTTAATAAAAAGATTAATATCTTTCACTAAATGTAGAAATTAACACCGAGCTCAGAAAAAGCCGCAAAAATGCCCGTTGGAACTAGGAGATCGCCATCTTTAAAAGGAAAAAAATAAAAGAAGACAAAATTAGGCTATAAAAATCATATCATTTAATAAAAAGATCCATATCTTCCAGAAAATTTAGAAAATAGCCCCGACGGTCAGAATAATCCACAAAAATGTCGTTGGAATCGGGAGATCCCAATCCTCAATTGAAAAATAAGAGAAGAGAAACTTAGTTATAAAATCATATCATTTAATAATATGATTCACATCTTCAATAGATAGTAGAAAATAGCATTGAGCTCAGAAAAATCCCCAAAAATATTCGTGGGAACTGGGAGATCGCCATATTCAACCAAAAAAGAGAAGGAAAAATTAGGCCAAAAATCAAATCGTTTAATAAAACGATGCATATCTTCTAGAAAATGTGGAAATTACTTCGGAGCTCAAAAAAATCCGTAAAAATGTCCGTTGGAACCGGAAGATCGCCATCTTCAACGAAGAAAATAAAGAAGTTAAAATTGGCCAAAACATATCAATTAATAAAAAGATCCATATCTTTCAGAAAATGGGGGAAATAGCCAAGAGCTCAGAAATACCCACAGAAATGTCTGTTGGAACCGGGAGAATGACATCTTCAAAAAAAATAAGAGAGGACAAATAGGCCAAAAAAAATCATATCATTTAATAAAAAATCCATATCTTTCAAAAAAAACTGGAAATGGCTCCGAGCTGAGAAAAATCCGCAGAAATATCTGTTGGAACCAGGAGAAAGCCGTCTTCAACTAAAAATAAAAGAAAACAAAATTAGGCCAAAAATCATATCCTTTAATAAAATGATCCATATATTTTATAAAATGTAGAAAATAGCCCAAATCTTAGAAAAATTAGCAAAAAGTACTGTTGGAACCGGAAGATCGCCAACTTCAACTCAAAAATAAGAGAAGACAAAATTAGGCTATAAAAATTATATCATTTAATATAAATACTCATATATTACAGAAAATACAGAAATAGCCCGGAGCTTTAAACAATCCGAAAAAATGTCTGTTGGAACCGAGAGATCGCCATATTCAACGAAAAAATAAGAGAAGACAAAATTTAGGCCAAAAATCATATCATTTAATAAAAACATCAATATCTTCCAGAAAATGTTGAAAAACAGTCCCGAACTCATAAAAATAAGCAAAAAAGTTCACGGGAACCGAAGTTCGCCATCTTTAACAGAAAAATAAGAGAATACAAAATAAGACTAAAAATATATTTTAATAAAAAAATCCGTATCTCCCCGAAAATTTAGAAAAATAGCCCCGAGCTTGAAAAAAATGCAAAAAAATGTCCGTCGGAACCAAGTGATCGCCATCTTCAATAAAAAAATAAGGGAAGCCAAATTAGACTACAAAAATCATATCATTTAATCAAAAAAGCCCATATCTTACAGAAAATGTAGAAAATAGTCGGTAGCTCAGAAAAATAAAAAAAATGTCCGTTGGAATCGGAAGATCGACATCTTCAACAAAAAAAATAAGAGAACGCAAAATTAAGCCAAAAATCATATAATTTAATGAAAAGATCCATATCTTTCAGAAAATTTAGAATGTATTGAGCTCAAAAAAATGGAAAAATGTTCGTTGGAACCGGAGGTTGCCACCTTCAACTAAAAATAAGAGATGACAAAGTTAGGATATAAAAATCATATCATTTAATGTAACATATAAATATTTAAGAAAATTTAGGAATTAATAATAAGCTCAGAAAAATACGCAAAAAAAGTCCGTTGTAACAGATAGATTGCCATCTTCAACTGAAAATTAAGAGAAGACAAACTTTGGCTATTAAAATCAAATCATTTAATAAAAAGATCTATATCTTCAATAAACTGTAGAAAATAGGCCTGAGCTCAAAAAGATCTGCAAAAATGTCCGTTGTAACTAGAGATCACCATCTTCAATAGAAAAATAAGAGAAGACAAAATTAAGCTATAAAATCATATCATTTAAAATAAAGATTTTATCTTACAGAAAATATAGAAAATAGAACGTAGCTCAAAAAATCAACAATAATTTCCGTTGGAACCGAAAGATCGCCATTTTGAACAAAAAATAAGAGAAGACAAATTAGGTCAACAAATCATATCATTTAATAAAAAGTACATATCTTATATAAAAATTTCTGTTGGAACCAGGAGATTGCCATCTTCAACTGAAACATAAGAGAAGACAAAAATTAGGCTACAAAAATCATATCTTTAATAAAAATATCCATATCTTCAGTAAAATGTAGAAAAAATAATGCCGACATTAGAAAAATCCGTAAAAATGTCTGTTGGAACCAAGAGATCGCCATCTTTAACTGAAAAAAATAAGAGAAGACAAAATTAGGCTATAAAAATCATATCATTTTTAAAACGATACATAACTTACAGAAAATGTAAAAAATAGCCCGTCGTTGAGAAAAATCCGCAAAAATGTCTGTTGGAACCACGAGATCGCTATCTTCAACTGCAAAAAGAGATGATGAAATTAGGTGAAAAAACCATATCATTTAATAAAAATATTCATACATAACAGAAGATATAGAAAATAGCCTAGAGCTCAGAAAAATCAGCAAAAATATCCGATGTAATCGGAGATCGCCATCTTCAACTTAAAAATAAGAGACGACAAATTTAGGCTATAAAAATCATATCATTTTAATAAAAGCATCCATATATTCAATAAACTGTAGAAAATAGCCTTGATCTCAAAACAATACCTAAAAATATCAGTTGGAACCGAGAGATCGCCATCTTCAACTGAAAAATTAGAGAAGACGACGTTAGGCTATCCAAACCATATCATTTAATATAAAGATTTAAATCTACAACTTAAAAATCCAAAAAAATGTCCGTTGGAACTTGAAGATTGCCATTTTCAACTGAAAAATAAGAAGAGACAAAATTTTGCCAAAAATCATATCATTTAATAAAATGATACATATCTGTTAGAAAATATAGAAAATAGCCTAGACCTCAGAAAAATCCACAAAAATTTCTATTGGAACCGAAAGATCGTCATCTTCAACTGAAAAATAAGACAAGACAAAATTAGACTATAAAAATTATATCATTTAATATAAAATTACATATCTTACAGAAAATGTAGAAAATTGCCCAGAGCTAAGAAAAATTTGTAAAAATGTCCAGAGATTGTCATATTCAATGAAAAATAAGGGAAGACAAAATTAGGCCAAAACGATATCATTTAATAAAAAGATTCAAATTTTCCAAAAAATGTAGAAAAATATCCCCGAGCCGGCAAAAATATCCGCTGGAGCCGGGAGATCCCCATCTTCAACTGAAAAATACGAGAATGTAAAATGGCCAAAAAATCATATTATTTAATAATAAGATCTGTATCGTTTCTAAAATTTAGAAAAATAGCACCAGCTCAGAAAAATACTCAAAATTGTCCGTTGAAACCGGGAGATTGACATCTTCAACTTAAAAATAAGAGAAAACAAAATTAGACTACAAAGATAATATCATTTAATCAAAAGATACATATTTTTGAAAACATAGAAAATATCCCGTAGCTCAGAAAAATTCGCAAAAATGTTCGTTGGAACCGGGAGATCGCCATCTTTAATCGAAAAATAAGAGAAGACAAAATTAGGGCAAAAACATATCATTTAGTAAAAAGGTCCATATCTTTCAAAAAATGTAGAAAATAGCACTGAGCTAAGAAAAATCTGTAAAAATGTCCGTTGGAACTGAGAGATTGCCGTCTTCAACTAAAAAATATAAGAGAAGACAAAATTAGGCCAATAAATCATATCATTTAATAAAAGACCCATATATTCTAGAAAATATAGAAAAATAGTCCCCACCTCAAAAAATGCACAAAAAAGTCTGTTGGATCTGGGAGATCTCCATCTCCAACTGAAAAATACGTGAAGACAAAATTACGCAACAAAAATCATAACATTTAATAAAAATATCCATATCTTAATAAAATGTAGAAAATATCCCTGACCTCAGAAAATCTGCAAAAATGTCATTGGAATGGGGAGATCGCCATCTTCAACTAAAAAAATAAGAGAAGACAAAATTAGGCTATAAAAATCATATCATTTAATAAAAAGATTCAGATCTTATAAAAAATGTAGAATATTGCTCATCGCTCAGAAAAATCCGTAAAAATGTCCGTTGAAAACGAGAGGTCGGCATTTTCAACTGAAAAATAAGAGAAGATAATATTAGGTCAAAAACATATCATTTAATAAAAAGAACAATATATTGCAGAAAATGTAGAAAATATCCCTGAGCTCAAAAATTTGCAAAACTAACCGTTGTAAACGAGAGATCAACATCTTCAACTAAAAATTAAGAGAAGACAAACCTAAGCTAAAGATCATATCATTTAATAAAAAAATTCATATGTTCAATAAACTGTAGAAAATAGCCCCTATCTCAAAACAAATCCCCGAAAATGTCGGTTGGAACCGGGAGATCGCAATCTTCAACTGAAAATAAGAGATGACAAAATTAGGTTATAAAAATCATATAATTTAATATAAAGAATCATATCATACAGAAAATGTTGAAAATGGCCTGGAGCTCAAAAAATTTCGCAAAACTGTCCGTTGGTACCGGGAGCTCGCCATCTTCAATGGAAAAAAATAAGAAAAATACAAAATTAGGTCAAAAGTCATATAATTTAATAAAAAGATCCATATCATACTGAAAAATGTAGAAAAATAGCTAGGAGCTCAGAAAAATCCGCAAAAATGTCCGTTGGAATCGAGAGTTGCCATTTTCAACGAAAAAATTAAAAGAAGACAAATTTAGTCTATAAAAATCAAATCATTTAATAAAAAGATCCATAACTTCAACAAAATATAGAAAATACCTCCGAACTCAAAAAAATCCTCAAAATGTCCGTTGAAACATGGAGATCGCCATATTCAACTGAAAAATAAGAAATGACTAAGTTAGTATATAAAAATCATCTCATTTAATAAAAAGATTCATATCTTCCATCAAATGTAGAAAATAATACCGAGCTAAGAAAAATCCAAAAAAATATCCATTGGAACCGGGAGATCGCCATCTTCAAATAAAAAATAAGAAAAGAACATCATGCTTTCACTGAAAAAATAATGCCATCTTCAATTGACAAAATTAGTCTATTAATATAAACATCTATATTTTTCAGAAAATGTACAAAATAACACGATGCTATGAAAAATCTGCAAAAATATCCGATAGAATCTGGAGATCGTCATCTTCAACAGAGAAATAAAAGAAGACAAAATTAGGCCAAAATTCATATCTTTTAGTAAAACGATCCATTTCTTCCAGAAAATGTGGAAAATATCCTGGAACTCGGAAAAATCTGTAAAAATTTCTGTTAGACCCGGGAAATCGCCATCTTCAACGAAAAAATTGAGAAGGCAAAATTAGGCCAAAAATCATATCATTTAATAAAAGGATACATATCTTTCACAAAATATAGAAATTAGCACTGAGCTCAGAAAAAGCTGCAAAAATGCCCATTGGAACCAGGAGGTCTCATCTTTAACGAGAAAAATAAGAGAAGACAAAATTACTAAAAATCATATCATTTTATAAAAAGATCCATATCTTCCGGAAAATATAGAAAATATCCCCGAGGTCAGAAAAATCTGTAAAAATATCTATTGGAACGGGGAGATCGTCATTTTCGACTGAAAAATGCGAGAGGACAAACGTAGGCTATAAAAAATATCATTTAATAATAAGATTCATATCTTCAATAAATTGTAGAAAATAGCCATGAGCTCAGAAAATCCACAAAAATGTTCGTTGGAACCAGAAGATTGCCATATTCAACTAAAAAGAGAGGACAAAATTAGACCAAAAAATTAAATCGTTTTATAAAACGATGCATATCTTCCAGAAAATATGGAAAATATCATGTAGCTCATAAAAATCCTCAGAGATGTATGTTGGAACCGGGAGGAACGCCATCTTCAACAGAAGAAAATAAGAGAAGACAAAATTTGGTCAAAAAATCATATCAATTAATAAAAAGATCCATATCTTTCATAAAATGTGAAAATTAACCTGGAGCTCAGAAAAATCTGCAGAAATGTCCATTATAACCGGGAGAATGCAATCTTCAACGAAAAAAATAAGAGAAAACAAAATTAGGCCAAAATAATATCAGTTAATAAAAAGATCCATATTTTTCAAAAAATGTAAAAAATAGCTCTGACCTCATAAGTTTGCAAAAATATCCATTGGAACCAGGAGATCGCTATCTTCAACTGAAAAAAGAGAAGACTTGTAAAGGCCAAAAAATCATATCATTTAATAAAAAAATCTGTTGGAACTGGGAGATCGCCATCTTCAACTGAAAAATGAGAGAAAACAAAATTAGGCCAAAAAATCATATAATTTAACAAAAAGATCTATATCTTCCACAAAATGTAGAAAATAGCATCGAGCTCAGTAAAATATGGAAAATATCCATTGGAACTGAAAGATAGCTATTTTCAACTGAAAAATAAGATAAGACGAAATTAGGCTACAAAAATCATATAATTTAATAAAAAGATACATATCTTTCATAAGATATAGAAAATAGGCCCAAGCTCAAAGAAATCTGTAAAAATGCACGTGGAAACTGGGAGATTTCCATCTTCACTGAAAAAAATAAGAGATGAAAAAATTAGATAAATATCATATCATTTACTATAAAGGTCCATATCTTCCAGAAACTGCAGAAAATAGCCTCGAGCTCAGAAAAATCTGTAAAAATGTCTGTTGGAATCGGAAGATGCCATCTTAAATGAAAAAAAGAAGAGAAGACAAAATTCGGCCAAAAAATCATATCATTTAATAAAAAAGATATAGAAAATAGCACCGAGCCCAGTAAAATCGGTAAAAATGTCCGTTGGAACTGGGAGATTCAACTGAAAAATAAGAGAAGACCAAATTAGGATATAAAAGTCATATCATTTAATATAAAGATCCATATCTTACAGAAAATATATATAATAGCCCGGAGCTCAGAATATCCGCACAAATGTCCGTTGGGTCCGGTAGATCACCATCTTCAACTGAAAAATGATAAGACAAAATTAGGCCATAAAAATAATATCATTTAATAAAAAGATTCAAATATTTTATAACCTGTAGAAAATATAAACGAGCTCAGGAAAATTCGGATAAATGTCTGTTGAAACTGAGAGATTGCCAGCTTCAACTAAAAAATAAGAAACAATAAAATTAGCTTATAAAAATCATAACATTTAATATAAAGATTCATATCATATAGAAAATGTAGAAAATAGCTTGGAGCACAAAAAAATCCGCAAAAATATCTGTTGGAACTGGAAGATTGCCATCTTCAACTGAAAAATAAGAGACGGCAGAATTAGAACAAAAATCATATTATTTATTAAAAAGACTCATATTTTCCAGTAAATTAAGAAAATAGCACCGATGTCAGAAAAATCCACAAAAATGTCCGTTGGAACCGTGGGATCGCCATCTTCAACTGAAAAATAAAAGAAGACAAATTTGGTCTATAAAAATCATATAATTTAAAAAAAATCCATATCTTCAATAAATTGTAGAAAATAGCACCGAGCTGAGAAAAATTCGCAAAAATGCCTATTGGAACCATGAGATCGACATCTTCAATTTAAAGATAAGAGAAGACAAATTAAGCTATAAAAATTATATAATTCAAAAAAGATCCATTTCTTCAATAAATTGTAGCAAATAGTTCCGAGCTCAAAAAAATACGCAAAAATGCACGTTAAAACTAGTAGTTCGCCATCTTCAAATTAAAAAATAAGAGAAGACAAAATTAAGATATAAAAATTGTAATATTTAATATAAAGATTCATATCATATATAAAATGTAGAAAATAGTTTGGACCTCAGAAAAATCTGCAAAAATATCCATTGGTACCGGAAGATCGCCATCTTCAAAGAAAAAATACGTGAAAACAAAATTAGGCTAAAAATCATATCATTTAATAAAAAGATCAATGTCATATATAAGATGTAGAAAAATAGCCCGGAGCTCAGAAAATTCTGCAAAAATTTCCGTTGGAACCGCGAGATCGCAATCTTTAACGAAAAAATAAAAAGACAAAATTAAGCCAAAAAACATATCATTTAATAAAAAGATCCATCTCTTCAATAAAATGTAGAAAATATCCCAAGAGCTCAAAAAATCTACAAAAATGTCTGTTGGACCCGGAAGATCGCCATATTG
The DNA here is from genome assembly GCA_030789695.1 of Scilla litardierei. NCBI lineage: Eukaryota > Viridiplantae > Streptophyta > Magnoliopsida > Asparagales > Asparagaceae > Scilla > Scilla litardierei. Next base: position 101,787,068 of record CM061134.1, on the reverse strand, counting down.
AACAAAAAAATAAGAGAAGACAAAATTGGGCTACAAAAATCTTACCTTTTAATAAAAAGATCCATATCTTTAATAAAATATAGAAAATAGCCCCGAGCTCAAAACAATTCCACAAAAATGTCTGTTGGAACCAGGAGTTTGCCATCTTCAAATAAAAATAAGAGAAGACAAACTTAGGATATAAAAATCATATCATTTAATAAAACGATCCATATCTATTATACATTTGAGAGCATATTTTGAATTTTGTCCTACAAGGATAAGATGACTAGGACATATAGTTGATGACTAGGACAAAAATTTAGAGGGAGGACTTTTGAATTTTGGGTTTAAATTTTGAAATGTGTGTAAACAAATTTTGAATTGTGTTTAAACCACACACACACTACTCTGTTGGGGGAACCCATGGCCCGCATAAATTTAAAAATTTAAACCTTAGGGGGAAATCAAAATTTGTGACGTGGGGAAACAAAGCAACTGCTCTCTCATCTCGCATCTCTCCTCCATATTATCCATAAATCCCATGAAATGTTTGGCTAGTGACGTGTTTTTTTCTTATGGGCTGACGACGATGGATGGTGTTTTGTATTACAGTGCATCAAAGTGGAAGGTTCCTACTACATTCATCTATGGCCATGGCAGTGCTCGCTCCAAGAAGATGAAAGTACTTTATGAGCTTATCAGGGTTCCTCAGGTCTCTCTCCTCCCTCTCTCTCTCTCTCTCTCTCTCTCTCTCTCTCTCTCTCTCTCTCTCTTCCATCTTAACGCAATTCATGTTGCAAATGTTAACCTTATTTTGATTCATTTATTGGGAAAAATTTGCAGGCAGGGCACTTAATTTGTGTTCATAGACAAAGAAAAACCATCAGGATTCCATGCGGTAGTGATCCATGGTTGCCGGTGATCCATCTTTGAGGCGGTGCTCAAGCTCGATCCCAAGATTAGTACTCTCTATTCTTTGTGTGTTGTGTGTTTTATTTTTTGTCCTTTTGATTTGTGCAACCAGAGCCTCAGGTTGTTGACAAGGAAACCCAGATGAAAAAACATGAAAGGTAAATAAAATACAACAAAATCTGAAGGGAAGTTTGATTCTGTTTGGTTTTTACAGGAAGAGAGAAGAAACATCTTCGTGTACCCATTTCCCCTTATTCAACCACCTAGATAATTTTTTATGCACTGTTTTCTGATTAGTTCTCAAAATGGCATGGATGAATTCATGAAAACATGCAAAGAATCCCATATTGATTTAATTATTGCTTTATGCCTACTTATCTTTTGATGTCTAATTGCAAAATTCTGATGTATCAATGCATGAATGCTAATATATTTCACTTTAATATATGCACACAAGGTGTTCGATTAAATTGCATGCTCTCTTTGCAATTAACAAAGATTTTGACATGGTAAAATGATTCCTCCAGCGTTTGTCGAATCTGGCAATTCTTATGACAAACCAGTCAAGAAGCCGACGAAGATCAAACCAAGCCAAGCATGTCCAGAGGATGCTAATATCAAGTATATTGTTTTATGCCTACTTACATGATTTATTTTGTCATTATCTTTTGATGTATAATTGCAAAATTCTGATGTATCAATGCATGAATGCTAATATATTTCAAATTAATGATGCTAATCTAATTCTGTTGATCCTGCAGCCGTGGATGATTTCTGCGTCCCATGGCCGACAAGATCCTATGGAAGCAATTCTATCGGTATGGCTGTCGTTGGATGGTGGTTAAACAGAGTCTGCCACGTTGTTGTAGTATCTTGCACCTATCAGTTTCCTGGGTGTAAAGCTTACGTCAAAAGGTTATGCTGTTTACAGTTCTCTAATAAAACTTATGTTTAAGATACATATAATCCTGTCATTTAGGAATAGCTCTAATTTTCAGTTAGAAATATTCTCCAGAAAAAGTTAATGATGGGGGATTATAGAGTTACCTGTTAAAATCTGATTTTTTGAAATCAGCCCCTTCTATACAGACCCCTTTCCATCTTGAAGGCATCGCACCTATCCCTGTATCTTTGAAACTCGGTGGCCAGATGCCTAATAGGAAAATACGATGAATTAGCAGAAAGAAAGAAAAAGCTCGAAATAATAGAAACTTTCAATTATATGATCAATGTATGCATAGGCTACATATAGTGCATCACATATACTACATATATCGATAATTGCAAAATTCTGATGTATCAATGCATGAATGCTACTATATTTCAAATTAATGATGCTTTGGAGATGGGAAACGAGAGGGTTGTTAGATCCTTTTACTCATTTGGTGGCGGTGGTTGGGGACATGCTAAACCATTGTGGAAGGTTGAAGTCCATGTTTAAACTTACAATGTCATTGACGGTAAAAAAGGCATGCTGATGGACTTAGGTATCAACAGATTGACAATGAATTTTTCTGTGATCTGTGCGATGTTACAATGGAATTCATCACTTATTCCTCCAATGCTTTGCTCTGCAACTATCATATACCATTTCTTCCCGCAGTATCATCTCCCATCGAAACCAGTTACCTCTTTGATGGTTGGACATAACGAAGGTAGTATCAACTGAATCGGATGCAAATGAAGTGTGAGATTATTCTTTATGGCTTGTGTGTGGTTGGAAATGAGAGAAAGGAATGCAACAATTTTTTATTCTACATGTATGAATAATGAGGAGCTTCAACATGCCATTGATTTCTACAGTAATATATGGATAGGTGAAACCCCATGTTGTGCTACTTCACCACTGATTTACATGGCTATCTTCGGTTGTAACAATTTTCTGATGCAGGCCGCCTATACTTTTGATGTTACTAGCTTTCTTAGAATATCGTCCGCTTTTTGCTATGTACTTTTCACTGTAATCATTTTCTTTTTTTTGCTCTCTACACTGCCATTTTAAAGCTTATGAAATAAAATTATCCCTGGGATGATTCTCATCCTTCTGATCAATCTGATCAATCTTGAGGTGTCACTCTTGGGTCCGATCATAGATCCGGTGCATGAATCTCGAGGAGTCACTCTCAGATCTCGGATGCGACTTTCAAATTCCTTCGCTGCATATGTTACCTACTCTGATCAAGTGCCTCCGCTCTCGCAGGGATTAAATCAGAGCTGCGTGATCTTAATGAGAGGGCTTCTATGCCAGAATCAGGTAAAATTTTGGATTCTTTTAGAAGAATTTCATTTTGCGTCTCTTTAAAAATTAATGTTGGGGAAATTTTGTGGGTGCAGATGTGTTGCGTTTCATGCTCGGAGATCCTACTCTTTTTTATTTTTCTCCTTTGTTTTAATTTGATTAATTTCCCATATTTTCATTTGATTTTTCAGTTTCTTTTAGTGGTTTTTAGTTCTTTGAGATTATTTTTAGCTCATGTAAATGCTCTTTAGCTCATGATATGTCTTTACGTTTTTATGGTTGTTGTTTTCTAGCTCCATGTTGATTTCTAAAGTCTGATCGATCGTTGAAGATGATGGCACCACTTACCCCAAGGTAGTCTTCATCTATTTTTTCATCATTTAAGTTAGTCCATCTCTCCTTTTTTATGTTTGCCAAAATGAGCATCAATCTTTCATGAATGGAATAAATCGGTTCTGTCTCCCATGTTTTCATTTGATTTTGCTGCTACTTTAGTGGGTTTTTGTCCATTTAGATTATTTTTAGTTGAACGATGAAATGAGATGCTGAGCAGCACTGATATGTCGTCAATTCTGTAGGGATTACTCAACAGCTTGCGTATTCTTCCAAGTAGAAATAGGCCGATATCGATCCTCAATGATATCAACAGAATCATCAAGCCCAGCAGGATGACCCTGCTTCTAGGCAATCTGGGCTCTGGAAAGACTATTCTGCCAATGGCTTTAGCATGAAAACTTAATCCAGAACTGAAAGTAAGAATCGGCTTTTGGTTTTAGAAGAAGACTTAGAAATTAGAATATCGACAATGAACATAGTTTTGATTAATGCATTTGAATGCTCTCCAGGTTACATGAAGCATGACTTACACAAGCATGAGAGGAACAAGTTCGTCCCTCAGAGGACGTCGGCTTATATAAGCCATCACGGTCTTCACATCACAGAGATGACGGTGAGAGAGACCTTGGCTTTCTCTGCAAAGCAACGATATGGTCTCTTGCTGTCTAAGAAGTATAGGAACCTTGGCCTATAGATTATTTTAATTTTTGTTTATGGATTTTTTTGTCAGAGATAAATGATAATCCTAACAGGGTTAGTTTTTGAATTGGCTTATGTTGTTGTGTAGGATTTAATGTATACTTGGTAGGAAGTTTTGAATAGGATAGAGTTTATACATGTAATGTACTCATTTTGCTAGATTTTTAATTGCATTTGGTTTATAACATACTTGAACTTGATTTTCAAGTGCCATTGTTGTGAGTATTGTTCCTTTATCTTCCTTCATGTTTAATTATTCTTTCATTCAACATTTATGAGAATTATGGGACTATGTTATAATTGGTTGTCTCCAAAAAGGAAAGTTGTGATCTTGGGTGCTCTAGAAGTGTAAAGCTAACTAATTTCGTTAATTTCAATTCTCATTCAGATCTAATATTTATTGTGAATAAGAAATATTTGGATACTCATATGGTTTGATCTCTTTGTTTAGTGTTTCGTTTGGTTTGAACCGAGATGCAATTTTTTTGGAAGGACGTTGAATTATTGCGTTATTTATTTAGGATCAATGTTAAAAGAGATTGGCGGCATTGTTGAATAGTACTTATGGTGGATGCGAGTGGATCTGAGGTAGGGTTCTTAGACTCTTTTTAAATCATTTATGTTAATTTCTTTATGAGAGTTGTCATGGTTGTAGCAATAAAGTTATCATTTTGGGGGTCATGACATGCTTAATTAAAGCTGACCGTGGATGCAAAGTTAAAGAATTGATTGATTTCTTATAAGTTGTGAATGCCATGATTGTTTATACATCATAAGATGCAATTGTTTAGTTAATTTATTTGTTTGTGCTGAGTGAAAAATAAACAAAAAAATTTCAGGAATATGGCCCATGTATTTGTGGTAAGCATATCCTCTAGCACTGATTGTACCCAGCATTTGTTGCCGTCAAAAGCCTTCTTCCCAGATTTTTAGTAGCAAGAGACATTCTAGATATACATGTGCTACTCGCTTTTCTAATTATATTAACCAGTTGCTATATTAACCAATTGCTTGGATACGGGTGCGGCTATGATTCTTTTAGTTAATAACATAACAACTTTATATGTTGTTTGAAATTTACATCTAAAATATTTTTATGTAAAGTGAGAGCATGGAATTTTGATTAATGATTCCAGCAAAGGTAGAATTTATTTTATTTATCTCTTTTGTTTAGTTAGAGAAAATTAGGGATATTTTTTACATTATTTGGTGCTATGTTGTTTTAATATTAAGTTGATTTACGAAGTTAGAGAAAATCCATCTTCCCCCTTTTTTGGACGATCGGAACCGTTCATTTTGTTCTTTATATTGTAAAATCTCAAAACATTAAATATTCAGTGAGCTCAAGTTTTACCCATTTATCCATTCGTTGCACAAAATTATATTCATGAACAAATATCAAGAGACATTCTAGAGACAATCAAATATAAGATTTTGCGGGAATGCAATATTTTAAATCAATTGTGTCCTTATGATATGTGTTAAATCTTGAGTGAACTACATTTTGAGGGGACTAAAATTTTTGGGAGTACTAAATTTTCTGGTGGGAACAAAATTTTGAGGGGACCAAATTTTTTTGGGGGAACTAATAACCAATTATTGCGCTTTACTTATTGTTGCTCACTTAAAATTAGGGGATCTAAGATTTTGAGGGTAAATATTTTAAACAAACAGTGCCCTTAGGGCACGGGCAATTACTAGTCTTCCATAAAATATAGAAAATAGCACCGACCTCAAAAAATCTGCAAAAATATCAGTTGGAACAGGGAGATCGCCATCTTCAAATGAAAAATAAGAGATGGCAAAATTAGGCCAAAATTAAATCATTTAATAAAAAGATCCATATCTTCCAGAAAATTTAGAAAATAGCACCGAGGTCAGAATAATCTGCAAAAGTCTGCAAAAATATCAGTTGGAACGGGAGATCGCCATCTTCAACTGAAAAATAAGAGAAGGCAGATTTAGGCGAAAAATCATATCATTAAATAAAAAGATCCAAATCATCCAGAAAATTTAGAAAATAGCCCCAAGGTGAGATTAATGTGGAAGAATGTTAGTTGGAATCGAGAGATCACCATCTTCACCTGAAAAATAAAAGAAGACAAAATTAGGCCAAAAATCATATCATTTAATAAAAAGATACACAACTTCCTGAAAATGTAGAAAAATAGACTCGAGCTCAGAAAAATACTCAAAAATATTCGTTGGAACAGGGAGATCGCCATTTTCAACTGAAAAATAAGAGAAGACAAAATTAGGCTATAAAAATCATCTCATTTAATATAAAGATCCATAAATTATAGAACATGAAGAAAATATCCTTGAGCTAAAAAACCGCACAAATGTAAATTGGAACCGGAAGATCGCTATCTTCAACTGAAAAATTATAGAAGATAAAATTAGGCCAAAAATCATATCATTTAACAAAAATATCCATATTTTCCTTAAAATGTATAAAAATAGACCCAAGCTAAGAAAAATCCTCAAAAATGTTTGTTGGAACATGTAGATCACCATCTTTAACTGATAAAATAAGAGAAGAGAAATGTATGCTACAAAAATCATATCATTTATTAAAAAGATTCTTATCTTTCATAAAATGTAGTAAATAGCAAAGAGCTTATCAAAATCCACAAAAATGTCCATTGGAACCGAGAGATGGCCATTTTCAACAGAAAAATAAAAGAAGATAAAATTAGGCCAAAAATCATATCATTTAATAAAGAGATCCATATATTCTAGAAAATTTAGAAAATAGTTCCGATTCAGAATAATACACAAAGTGTCCGTTAGAACAATAAGAGAAGACAAAATTAGTCCAAAAAATTATTTCATTTAATAAAAAGATCCATAACTTTTGGAAAATGTAGAAAATAGCCCCGAGCTCAGAAAAATCCGCAAAAATTTCGCTTGGAACCGGTAGATCCCCATCTTCAACTGAAAAATATGAGAAGACAAATTTAGATTATAAAAATCATATCATTGAATATAAATATTCATACATATAGAAAAAGAAGAAAATAGGCCGAAGCTCAAAAAACATAAATGTCTGTTGGAACCGGGAGATCGCCATCTTCATCATAAATAAGAGATGATAAAATTAGGCCAAAAAATCAAATCTTTAATAAAAAGATCTATATCTTGCAGAAAATATTGAAAAATAGTATCAAGCTAAGAATAATATGCAAAAATGTCAGTTGGAACCGGGCGATCGCCATCTTCAACTAAAAAAATTAAGATAAGACAAACTTAGTCTATAAAAACCATATTATTAATAAAAAGGTCTATATCTTCCATAAAATATAGAAAATAGCCCCGAGCTCAAAAAATACACAAAAATATCCGTTAGAACCGGAAGATTGCCATCTTCAACTGAAAATAAGAGAAGACAAAATTAGGCTTAAAATAATATCATTAAATAAAAAGATTAATAACATTCCGAAAATGTAGAAAATAGCCCCGAGCTCAGAAAAATCCGCAAAAAGTTGGTTGGAACCGAGAGATTGCCATCTTCAACAATAAAATAAGAGGAGAAAAAAATTAGTTCAAAAAATCATATCATTTAATAAAAAGATCCATAACTTCCCGAAAATATAGAAAACTAGGTCAGATCTCTGAAAAATCAGCAAAAATGTCTGTTGGAACCGCGATATTGCCATTTTCAACTGAATAATAAGCGAAGACAAAATTAGGTTTTAAAAATCATATAATTTAATATAAATATTCATATCATACAGAAAATGTAGAAAATAGTCACGAGGTCAGAAAAATCCGCACAAATCTTCGTTGTAATAGGGAGATCTCCATGTTGAACTGAAAAAAGAGAAGACAAAATTAGGCCAAAAAATCATTTCATTTACTAAAAAGATTCATATTTTCCTGAAAATGTAGAAAAAAAAATCCACAATCTAAGAAAAATCCGTGAAAATTTTCGTTGGATCAGGGTGATCACCATCTTCAACTTAAAAATATAAGAAGACAAAATTAGGCTACAAAAATCTTGTCATTAATAAAGAGATCTTTATCTTTTAACAAAATGTAGAAAATTGCCTGGAGCTCAGAAAAATTCGCAAAAATGGACGTTTGAACCGGGGGATCGCCATCTTCAACTGAAAAATAAGAGAAGATAAAATTAGGATAAAAAATCATATCACTTATATAAAGATTCTTTTTTAAAAAAGTGTAGAAAATAGCCCCGAGCTCAGAACAATTCGTAAAAATATCTGTTGGAACCGGGAGATCACCATCATCAACATGGAAAATAAAAGAAGACAAAATAAGGCCAAAATATCATATCCTTTAATAAAACGATTCATATCTTTGCAAACTGTGGAAAATAGCCCGGAGCTTAGAAAATCCGCAAAAAATGTCTGTTTGAACTGGGAGATTCAACTGGAATATAAGAGAAGACAAAATTAGGCCAAAAATCATATCATTTAATAAAACGATCGGCATCTTCAACTGGAAAATAAGACTAGACAAATTAAGGCTAAAAATATCATATCAATTTAAAAAAGATCCATACATTTCATAAAATGTAGAAAATAGCACCAAGTTCAAAAATGATATATAAAAATCTTATCAGTTGAAGATGGCGATATCCCGGTTATAACGGACATTTTTAAAGGTGAAGATGGCGATTTATTGGTTCCAAATTTTGCCTTCTCTTATATTTCAGTTGAAGACGGCAGTTTCCTGGAGCTCAAAAAAATCCCCAAAAATATTTGTTCGAACCAGGAGACCGCCATATTCAACTAAAAATAAGAGAAGACAAACTTAGTCTATACAAATTATATCATTTAATAAAAAGATCCAAATATTCGATAAACTGTAATGAATAGTTCCGAGCTTAGAAAATCCGCAAAAATGTCCGTTGGAATCAGGAGATCGCCATCTTCAACTAAAAAAATCAGAGAAGACAAAATTTGGCTATAAAAATCATATCGTTTAATATAAAGGTTTATATCATACAGAAAAATTAGAAAATAGCACAGAGCTTAAAATTTTTTTAAAAATATCTGTATGAAACGGGAGATTGCCATCTTAAACGAAAAAATTAAGAGTAGACAAAATTGGGCCTAAAAATCAGATCATTTAATAAAAAGATCCATAACTTCTAGAAAATGTAGAAAAATAGCTCCGAACTCAGAAAAATCCGTAAATATGTCTGTTGAAACAGGAATATAGACATCTTCAACAGAAAAATAAGACAACACAAAATTAGGCAATAAAAATTATATCTTTTAATATAAATATCAATATCTTATAAAATGTAGAAATAACCTTGAGCTCAGAAAAATCTGCACAAATGTTTGTTGGAACTAGGAGATCGCCATCTTCGACTAAAGAAAGAGATGACAAAATTAGGCTAAAAATCATACCATTTAATGAAAATATCTATACCTTCTAGAAGATGTAGAAAAAAGCCACAAACTAAGAAAAACTAGCAAAAATGTCTGTTGAAACCGGTAGATCGTCATTTTCAACTAAAAAAATAAGAGAAGACTAACGCATGATATAAAAATTATAACATTTATAAAGAGATCCGTATCTTCCATAAAATGTAGAAATCGCACTAAGCTCAGAAAATTCTGCAAAAATTTCCGTTGGAATCGAGAGAGCGACATCTTCAACTAAAAAAATAAGAGAAGACAAACCAGGCTATAATAATCATATCATTTAATAAAAAGATCCATGTCTCGAATAAAATGAAGAAATTATCCCCGAGCTCAAAAAAATTTCCAAAAATGTTTGTTAGAATCGGGAGATCGCCATCTTTAACTGAAAAATAAAAGAAGACAAAATTAGGCTATAAAAATCATAAGATTTAATATAAAGATTCATATCTTACAGAAAATGTAGAAAATAGTGCGGAGCTAAGAAAAATCCTGCAAAAATGTCTGTTGAAACCGGGAGATCGCCATCTTCAACGAAAAATAAGAGGTGACAAAATTAGGCCAAAAATCATTTCATTTAATAAAATATACATATCTTTGAGAATATGTAGAAAAATAGCCCCAAGTTCAGAAAAATACATAAAAATGTCTGTTAGAATTGAACGATCGCCATCTTCAACTAAAAAAAATTAAAAGAAGACAAAATTAGACTACAAAAACCATATCGTTTGATAAAAATATCCATATAGTCAATAAATGAACAAAACAACACTGGGCTCAGAAAAATCATCAAAAATTTCTGTTGTAACAGGAAGATCACATCTTTAACTGAAAATAAGGGAAGACAAAATTAGGTTATAAAATCCTATCATTTAATATAAAGATACATATCTTACGAAAAATATAGAAAGCAGACCGTAGATCTGAAAAAATATTCGTTGGAACTAAGAGATCGACATTTTCATCAGAAAACTAAGAGAAGACAAAACTAGGCCAAAAATCATATCATTTAACAAAAAGAAACATATCTTACCGAAAATGTAGAAAATAGCCCTGAGACTAAAAAATCTGCAAAAATATTCTTTGGAACCTGGAGATCTCCGTCTTCAACTGAAAAAGAAAAGAAAACAAACTTAGGATATAAAAATCATATCATTTAATAAAAATATTCATATCTTACAGAAAATGTAGAAAACAGCCCAAAACTCAGAAAAATCCGTAAAAATGTCAGTTAGAACTGGGAGATCGCCATCTTCAACGAAAAATAAATGGAGACAAAATTAGTCCAACAAATCATATCATTTAATAAAAGATCCATATCTTCCTATACAAGTTGAAAAATTGCCCCGAGTTCAGAAAAATCTGCAAAAAATGTCCGTTGTAACTGGTAGATCACCATACTTAACTAAAAAAATAAGAGAATACAAAATTACGCAACAAAATTTATATCAATTAATAAAAAGATCCATATCTTTGGTAAAATATAGAAAATAGATCCGAGCTCAGAAAAATCCGTAAAAATGTCTGTTGGAACCAGGAGATCGCCATCTTTAACAGAAAATAAGAGAAGACAAAATTAGGCCAAAAAAATTATATCATTTATTAAAATGATGCATATATTTTAGAAAATGTAGAACATAGCTCAGATCTCAGAAAAATATGCAAAAATGTCCGTTGGAACCGGGAGATCACCATTTTCAACCGAAAAATAAGAGAAGACAAAATTAGGCTATAAAAATCATTTCGTTTAATATAAAGATTCATATCTGAAAGAAAATGTAGAAAATAGCCCGTAGCTATTAAAATTCTGCAAAAATGTATGTTAGAACATGAGTTTGCCATCTTCAACAAAAAAAATAAGAGAAGACAAAATTAGGACATAAAAATCATATCATTTAATATAAAGAATTATATCTTACAGAAATTGTAGAAAATAGCATGAAGTTCAGAAAAATCTGCAAAAATTTCTATTGGAACAGGAGATTGACATTTTCAACTAAAAAAATAAGAGAAGACAAAATTAGTCAAAAAAATCATATCATTTATTTAAAATATACATATCTTCAATAAACTATATAAAATAGTCCTGAGTTTAGAAAAATCCACAAAAATTTTCGTTGGAACTGGGAGATCGCCATCTTCAACAGAAAAATTAGAGAAGACAAAATAAGGCCAAAAAATCATATCATTTAATAAAATGATGCATATCTTTTAGAAAATGTAGAAAATAGCCCAGATCTTAGAAAAATCAGCAAAAATTTCTGTTGGAACCAGAAAATCACCATATTTAACTGAAAAATAAGAGAAGATAAATTTATGCTATAAAAATTATATCATTTAATATAAAGATACATGTCTTACAGAAAATGTAGAAAGTTGCCCGGAGCTACGAAAATTTGGCAGAAAGGTCCGTTGGAACCAGGAGATCGCCATATTCAATGAAAAAAATAAGAGAAGACAAAATTATGCCCAAAATCATATTATTTCATAAAAAGATTCATATCTCTCATAAAATATAGAAAATAGGCTCGAGGTCAGAAAAATCTGCAAAAATGTCCGTTGGAAACATGAGATCGCAATCTTCAACTTAAAAAATAAGAGAAGACAAACTTAGGCTATAAAAATTATATCCTTTAATAAAAAGATCCATATCTTCCATAAAATATAGAAAATAGCCACCAGCTCAAAAAAATCTGTAAAATTGTCTGTTGGAACCGGAAGGTCGCCATCTTCAACTAAAAATAAGATAAGACAAACTTAGGCAACAAAAATCATTTCATTTACTAAAAAGAGACATAAGTTCCATAAAATTTAGAAAATAGTTCGAAGCTCAGAAAAATCCGCAAAAATGTCCGTTTGAACCGGGAGATCGCCATCTTCAACTAAAAAATAAAAGAAGACAAAATTAGGCCAAAAAATTATATTCGTTAATAAAAAAGATTCATATTTTTCATAAAATATAGAAAATAGTCCGGAGCTTTAAAAATCCGTAAAAATATCTGTTGGAACTGGGAGATCGCCTTCTTCAACTGAAAAAAGAGAAGACAAAATTAGGCCAAAAGTCATATCATTTAATAAAAAATACTTACTTACAGAAAATGTAGAAAATATACCCAAGGAAAGAAAAGCCTGTAAAAATTTTTGTTAGAACCGGTAGATCTACTTGTTCACCAGAAAAAATAGGAGAAAAAAGCATATGCTATAAAAATCATCTCAGTTAATAAAAAGATACATATCTTCCATAAAATGTAGAAAATAGCCCCAAGCTCAGAAAAATCCGCAAAAATATCAGTTAGAACTGGAAGATCTCCATGTTCAATTAAAAAATAATAGAAGGCAAAATTAGGGCAAAAATTAAATCATTTATAAAAAGATCCATATCATCCAAAAAATATAGAAAATAGCCCAGTGGTCAGAACAATCCTCAAAAATGTCTGTTGGAACTGGGATATGCCATCTTAAGCTGAAAAATAAGGGAAGACAAAATTTGGCCAAAAATCATTTCATTTAATAAAAAGATCCATAACTTCTCGAAAATGTCGAAACATATCCCCAAGCTCAGAAAAATTTGCAAAACACTCCGTTGAAACCGGTAAATTGCCATCTTCAACTGAAAAATAAGAGAAGACAAAATTAGTTCAAAAAAATCATATCATTTAATATAATAATCCATATCTTACAAAAATGTAGAAAATAAACCGTAGCTCAGAAAAATCCATACAAATGTCCATTGGAAATGGGAGATTGCCATCTTCAACTGAAAAAAGAGAAGACAAAATTAGGCCAAAAATCATATTATTTAATGAAAAGGTTCATATCTTTTAGAAAATGTAGAAAATAGCCCCAAGTTAAGAAAAATCAGCAAAAATATCCATTGAAACCGGTAGATCGCCATCTTCAACTGAAAAAGTAAGAGAAGACAAACGTAGGATATAAAAGCATATCATTTTAAAAATATCTATATATTCCATAAAATATAGAAAATAGCAGCCACCTCAGAAAAATCTACAAAAATGTTCATTAGAATCGAGAGATCGCCATCTTCTACTGAAAAATAAGTGAAGACAAAATTAGGCCAAAAATCGTATCATTTAACAAAAAGATACATATCTTCCAGAAAATTTACAAAATAGACCCGAGGTCAGAATAATCTGCAAAAAATGTCTGTTGGAAACGGGAGATCACAATGTTCAACTGAAAAATAAGAGAAGAAAAAATTAGGCTTGAAAATCATCTTATTTAATAAAAATATCCATAACTTCCTAAAATGTAAAAAAATAGTCCCGAACTCAGAAAAATTAGCAAAAATGTCTGTTGCAAGCGGGAGATCGCCATCTTCAACCAAAAAAATAAGAGAAGACAAAATTAGGCTATAAAAAATCATATCAGTAAATAAAAAGAGCCATATTTTTAATAAAATGTAGAAAATAGCCACGAGCTCAGAAAAATCCGCAAAAATGTCCGTTGGAACAGGAATATCTTCAACTGAAAAATAAGAGAAGACAAAATTAGGTTATAAAAATCATATCATTTAATCAAAAGATCCATATCATATAGAAAACGTAGAAAATAGCACGGAGCTCAGAAAATTCTGCAAAAATGTCAAATAAATCTGCAAAAATATCAGTTAGAACCGGTAGTTCACCATTTTCGACAGAAAAATAAGAGAAGACAAAATTAGATTAAAAAATCAGATCATTTAATATAGAAATACATAACTTTTTGAAAATGTAGAAAAATAGTCCCGAGCTCAAAAAATCCACAAAAAATCTGCATTGGAACTGGGAGATTGCCATCTTCAACTTAAAAAAGAGAAGACAAAATTGGGCCAAAAAATCATATCATTTAATTAAAATATCCATAACTTCCAGAAAAGGTAGAAAAATAGTCCCAAGCAAAGAAATATACGCAAAAATGTCCGTTGGAACCGGAAGATCACAATCTTCAACTAAAAATAAGAGAAGAGAAATGTGGGCTATAATCCATATCTTTCATAAAATATAGAAATTAGCACCAAGCTCATAAAAATCAGCAAAAATTTCCGTTGGAACCGGGAGATCGCCATCTTCAATTGAAAATAAGAGAAGACAAAATTAGGCCAAAAATCATATCATGTAATAAAAGATACATATATTCCAGAAAATTTAAAAAATAGACCCGAGGTCAGAATACTATGCAAAAATGTCCTTTGGAACTGAGAGATTGCCATCATCAATTGAAAAATAAAAGAAGACAAAATTAGACCATAAAATCTATCATTTAATATAAAGATCAATATCTTCTAGAATATGTAGAAAATAGCCTGGAGCTCAGAAAAATCCACAAAAAATTCCGTTCAAACCGAGAAATCACTATCTTCAACTTAAAAAACAAGAGAAGACAAACATAGGCGATAAAAATCATACCATTTAATAAAAAGATTTATATCTTCCATAAAATGCAGAAAATAGCACCGAGCTCAAAAATTCCGTAAAAATGTACGTTGGAACTAGGAGATCGCCATCTTCAACTGAAAAAAATAAAAGAAGACAAATTAGGCTATAGAAATCATTTCACTTAATATAAAGATTCATATCTTACAGAAAATGTAGAAAATATACCGAGCTAGGAAAATTCTGCAAAAATGTTTGTTGAAACCGGGAGATCGTCATCTTCAACTAAAAAACAGGGAAGACAAAATTAGGCCAAAAATCATTTTATTTCATAAAAAGATCTGTATCTTTCAGAAAATGTAGAAAAAGAGACTCAAGCTAAGAAAAATCCGCAAAATGTCCATTGAACCGGGAGATCGCCATCTTCATTTGAAAATTAAGGGAAGACAAATGTAGGCTATAAAAATATATCATTTATAACAATGTAGAAAATAACACAGAGCTTATAAAAATCCAAAAGTATCCGTTAGAACAGGGAGATCGAACCTTCAATTGAAAAATAAGAGAAGAAAAAATTAGGTTAAAAATCATATCTTTTAATAAAAAGTTCAATATTTTCCAGAAAATTTAGAAAATAGTCCCTAAGTAAGCAAAATGTCCGTTAGAAATGGGAGATCGTGATTTGAAGTAAATATTGCATATTTATCACCTCATAGCCCCATTTTGTGCATATATGATACGTATTTGGTCTGTAATATAATCGTATTCAGAATACCATCATTTATTAGAGAAATCACTTGATTTAAGCACAAAAAATCAATATATTGAGTATCTCTGCCCTTTTAGTATTTTTCATCAAAGATCTCGATCTCACGATTCCAACAACTATTTATTTGTATATTTCTAAGATCTGTGCTAATTTCTATGAATTTTTGAATGAAAAATACCATTTAAATTAAGAAATACGGAAGAGATACGCTTTAAATACGGAAATACGGTCCACCATGCTCAACGGGCGGGCCACGTGTGACGTCCCCAGATTTTTGCACTATATATAGGTTCGGGGGTACCAGAATTAAATATTTATAACCGCAAGCGCACGGTGTTGTAGTGTGGCTTGGGGGTCGAACACGGGAAGGCGTGTAGTGTGCTTGTTATCAAACAGGAACCGGATCACCCGGTGGGTGAGCTAGCCCTATCGCTCGGTGGTTGTCACGATATAGATCTACGAAAAGATGTAAGATATAAAAGTAACCTAGGACTTTGGTTTCCACCCTATCATGTGTTCTCTCTGTTACGACCGACGGATATTAATACGATCGGATTCTAGGGTTTAGTAGTGAGACGTTGCCTCTAAAAGTGATACCTAGCGTCCCATGGGCTCGATATTCCGGTTGATGCCCAGTATGATACGCTAGGTCTACCCGAGTTCGGACGGTAGGCATTCCCAGGTCCAACACCGACCGAATCCGGAAGCACTAAGCTCGCAACGATTGTTCCCGACATTTCATCCAAGCCGTTTCCACGCGCGAGGAATCAATGTCTACGCTAGGGGTGTGAGCTATGGCTAGGAGAACAAACTCCCGTTTTATTCCCCCTTGGCCTGACGGTCAGAGGCGGTCTTTCTCCTGCTAATGACAATAAAACGCCCCGCTTAAACATCTAAATCCATATATCCTATCGAAACCCTAATCCTATGGTCGTTCTAGGGAGAACCCACGAAGGGGCTACCACCAATGTCCCAGATTAGGAAACTACTCACTAAACATTGCAATAGATTTAATAACACAAATTTCAGCCATCAAAATCAAGATCAAGCAATAGATTAGAGAAGCAAACAATAGTATTAACGCAATATTAAAATATCAAAACAATCAAGAAACTTACAAAGCAAGATTAATTAACAGCAACCAAAATCCCTAAAAATGCTTAAGAAAAGGGGATTCTCGTTTTCTGGGAAACCTAGGGCTATATATACATTTTGGCAAGATGCCAGGGAATATTCCCACAAGAAGACAAAAATTAACGTCCAACCGATCGGTTGAAGCATCAACCGATCGGTTGAGACGACCGTGTGACTTGGTCTTCAGCTTCAGAAGTACTTCACCCGATCACTGAACCGATCGAGTGAAGTCGTTGATCTCTCGAGCTGGGATGGATAGCTACAGGTGACCCGATCGGTTGATAAATCAACGGATCAGGTGGAGTTCAGCTCACAAAAGAGAAGACTGTGGTGACCAACCGATCACAGAACCGATCGGTTGGGATTCTTCCTCATTGCAGCTTCTGATCGGGTCTGATATGGTGCACGAACCGATCGGGTGGGTCTGTCCACCCGATCGATTGAGGGCTGATACATGATATACTTTGATGTTTGGCCCTCAGGATCTCGTGTAGCACCTCCCGTTGCTCCGAGGACTCATGATGTGTGCTTTATATGTCCCCTACGCTGGCAATCTCCTGCAATAGCACACAAACACAAAGAAAGTGAAAAAAAAACTAAAAATCACAAAAGAATAGATACGAAACAACGAAAAACGATGAGAAATCACGGAGAAGGCATGTGTGAATATATAAAATATAAACGCACGTCAAAATCCCCCAAGCTGAACCCTTCCTCGTCCTCGAGGAAGACAAGTGAGAGTAGGAGCTCGGAGGGAAAAAATAGATGGGAAGAAACAGAAAAAGAAAGCGAAATCCTTGATCACCCATCAGAGCCATCGAATTCAAACATGCCACACTAAGCAAGCTTGAGATAAGCACATCACTAAACCCAGGAATATGAGTCCATACAAGTGTCGTGGGTCCACGCGGTGAAGAGCAGGTGACTGAGGTCGTGAGCTAGCAGATGGTGTAACTATCTAAATTGTGCAATAAAGCTCCATATACTCATACCCATGGAATGACCCAAATATCGAATCAATTCGAATTAGAGGTGAATAACAGTTCAAGCATGGATGAGAATAGAGTAAGAATAGAAAACATATCACATGTCGGAGACTCTACTGCTAGGAACTAGGAAATCACCGCACGAATGCCAGGATGATCGCTAGAAAATTACTATGCCAAGTGTGTTCGAAATCGAAGGGGTTGAGAAGGTGTGGAGGAGAGCACTCGGTGCAAATTCTCGCCTTCTCTTTATTCATGGCGATAGGAGTAATATTCACATCATGGAAATTTTTTGGGTTTTGGATATTGGTATATTTTTTGGATTTTTGCTATACATATTTTTTTCTTCTTTTCTCTTTTTCTTCTCCTTTTTTGAATTTTTCTCTTTTTTTTGAAGTGGGATAACGAAAAGTGTGCACTCCCTCCAAATGGGAGAATGATGCACGACGAGGGGATCTGCACCATGTAAAACAAAGAAGAATTCGAATTCTAAACACTTTGCAAAAGAAAAATTTTTCGCAGAACAGAACATAAGCAAAATGGGCTATCATAGTCCTATTGGTAGAGTCCTGACACATGCGATTTGAAGCGTATTATATATAGATTATTCATGCATAAAGAACCAGACAATGGAGGCAATATACTGCATATTCGAAATTGAAGCATGATAGTCTAGGGGTCATCCAAGGACATGCATATAAAACAAAATCACAAAGTAGAAGCGCACCAACTAGCTAGTCACGACACATAACTCACACAAAAGCAAAGTGAACCCACGGAGCATAAAATGCACTAGGACTTGGCTTCCTAGGGTTAGTGAAAGTGATTATCGTAGCTAAGCTAAGTGTGTGTGGTTCTGTGGCAGTTCATCATGTGGGGTCATCTCTAGGAGAGGGAGAATAAAAGAGAAAGAAAAAAGAAAACCACGATGAAAACGACTCAAAAATAACGTGAAAAAGACAAAACTGACGCACAAAGTGCGACTCCCCCAAGCTAAACATTGCATTGCCCTCAATGCAATAGGAGTGAATGCAGGAGAGCAACGATAGATGGAGGGAAGTACGCACCGACACAAAATGGGAAAAACATGAAACACACACAAAACAAAACAGAAAAGTAAAGAAAATAAATGCTCAAACCAAATATGCAAAAACACATACACAAGAACACATATAAACAAGCACACACCAATGACATGACACGACAACAGGCACAAAAATTGATTTCCCCCAAGCTGATCATGACAATGCTAGAAAAGAGAGGTGATCATGGTGAATCAGAAATAATGGCTAGGGAAAAAGCAGAAAAAAAGAAATCAAAGTGCAGGAGCAGTGGGGTCTTCGTCCTCCTCGGAAGAGACTGGAGGGGTGTGGGAGGGATTCAGGTGTGCGGAGAAGTGGGGAAGGAGGTGGAGATGGTGGATGAATGGGCTCGGTAGGGATGTGGATGATGGGTGGGGTGTCGATGGTGACGGTGGAGGGTAAGGAAACGGCGACCAATGAGGTGGGTGTGGGTAATGATCTCGCGCGCACAGCGGTCTTCTTGCAACGCAAGTAGGCGGTGGTGATAGATGTGAAGGGTGGTGGGAGTGTAGGATCGACGGTAGTGGTTGTGGGTGGAGAAAAAGTGGCGGGGAGAGAAACAGTGGTGGGGGAGGGGATGATCGCCTAGGGGGTGATGGAGGTGGTGATGGTGGTGGGGGACTGTGAATGTGTGTAAGAAGACAGAGAATGGCGGCCACATTTCGCTGGAGAGCGAGAAAACGAGGGTGTGATAAGAAGGAAATGGATGGGTCTGAGGATGTAGAGGAGGATGTGCGAGCACGTAGAGCAGCCAGCTCAGCCTCAAGAGCGAGACGAGCAGAGGTGGCCTATTAGACAACAGAAGTGGTGCATGTGGTAGTGGTCGTGCCGGCACCAGAGGCTAGGCCAAAGAGGGCCGTAATAAGTGCCTCAGAAGAAACATTGAAAGCAGCCTGGGTGGTGCCACTGGGTCCAGCCCCAGTGTCCTCTCTGAACGCAGGGATATCTTGCTCGCCCAAGTGGATGGTAGGGGAAGGTGGTCTAGGTGCATCAGGGAGAGGAAACTGTAGATGTAACCCCCCTACAAACTCAAGATCAGGAGAAAACGACCAATCTGCCTCAAGGTAAATAGACATGAGGCCAGGATTGGGCAGAATGGTATATGGTGCAAGGGGGTGGCCATAATAGAAAGCAAATCGACTGTCGCCTCGCCGTCGGATCATTTGTGTGTGCCTCAGTACATCAAGATCGAAATACGTGGATCCTGGGGCACACGGTAAATCGGTAGGGATCACGATGTTGAAGGGAGGGTGTAAGGCAATGAGAGTAATGAGGCTGCCGCAGCAATATTTACCCTTGTTTGCACGGCTAATATCAATGAGTTTTTGAATTAGCCACGCATCGGCATTTATGCGTACGCGCAGGGCCTCGAAAGTGATCCCGTCAACACCGAGAATGAATGGGAAGGTCATCATTCACAAAATGAATAAATCTGGGGTGGTCACAGTACGGGACTCATCCCTAGGAAAGAAAGTGCTCGATATGATATGGTGGGTGACAGAAGACAGGGTGGATGATGGAAGAGGCCTTGCCCTTGCCTCTAGGAAAATGATCGTGAAGAGTGAGGCGTTCCCAGAAGTGGTCGACATCGAAGTCAGCATGTAATTCATAGGGGAGGATGTTGCCTTCTAGATTGGGGAAACCGAAAATATTGTTGATTGTGGTCACATGGGTACGGAA
The DNA here is from genome assembly GCA_030789695.1 of Scilla litardierei. Taxonomy (NCBI): domain Eukaryota; kingdom Viridiplantae; phylum Streptophyta; class Magnoliopsida; order Asparagales; family Asparagaceae; genus Scilla; species Scilla litardierei. The sequence continues at coordinate 101,766,481 of CM061134.1, read as the reverse complement.
GTTTCGATTTCGAAGGCGAAAATCGATAATTGACCCCGGCTCAGTTTTGAGAGTGGATAGAAATTCTAGCGCGAGGGCGGGGTAGGTTAGGGCATGGAAGTGTAAGAAACCAAGACAACCTAAGTTTGCAAATAGGGATTTGACACCGAAGAAAACTCCGAGATCGAGTAGGGTTTGATCGTTGGCAAACTTAGTGGCTAAGTGAGATCATTGGTCGAGTCGAGAATAGAATTATTTATGGGCCAAACTCATGAAATGCACTCCATGCGGTCCCATCAGTGGGTCTGCCACATGTATGATGGGTTGGGGTGGTGGTTGGGTAGGCGGTGGGGGAGGAATGCGTCCACACGTAGAACGTGTGGATTTTTGTCTCTTGCGAGACGGCTCCTCCTCTGTGATGCGCTTACCCTTGTCCTTATCTTTTGCCATGATGGTGTGGCGATTTAGTGTGATATGCAAGATTATATGAGTGTGCACACAATCAATGACAATGGAGCAAAGTAATAAGACTTGGGCAAAATAAAAATTAAGCTAAGGAGAGAGTTTACCCAGTAATCAAACAAGTCCTTGCTCCCGAAAGATTCCACGTCTTACTATGTGGGGATTTGGGAAGCCGCCGCATGCCAATCCAACAAGAAATGAAATTTTGAAAATTTGAGGCTAGGGCTAGGGCTTGGGGCATTTTGCGGTTGAGTGTGGTAGATGGGAGGGGATTGATGGTGGGAGAGAAATGGAGGAAGTGGGGGTGATTTTAGGAGTGATGGAAGTGGAAGAGGAGATCGTATGGGAGGAAGTCGAAACGATGGCTGTCGAAGTAGAATGTTGGAAGTTGTCGAATGGCTGTCGAAACGATGGCCTATTTGACCGAGACCCATAAAGCACGAGCCCAAGAGCCCACCTGCATCCTGAAAGCCCATTCGACAAAGGCCCTACAAGGGACCTTCTCGAAACGTCGATCCGACCCGGCCCCCATAACTCGTTGGTCGTTCGCCCACTCCTGCGAAAACCGCTCCCCCGGACTCGCGACCACTAAATGGCGATAATGGGGAGGTGCTGGCATGGTGGAGAGGGCGGCGGCGAGGGGGGACGGATGGGGCACGATCGATGGCGGACGTGTGACGTGGGCCAGAGCCAATCACGCTGGGAGCTCTACAAAAGGGTCAGGAAGACGACGAAGAAAGGGACCGCATCTCAGGTAACAAAACCTAAGGTACTCCATCAACGACCTCGTTCCCCCAATTCATCTCCTTCCTCCCCCCGCTCGCGCCGAGAGACGCCGTCACGATCTCCTCACGAGTCGGACCGTCTCCGCCGGGCCTCCTTTCTCAGATCTCTATCTGACTTAGGCATCGGAGGGGATTTGGCTGGAACCAAGGTCCGGCCCCCTGACGAGCGTTCTCGTCTACGCAGGTGGACAACATATCAACGGGCCGAGGCTACCCCTCGCCCCTCTCCGACCACTCGATCAACCGGACAGTGAGGCTTCCCCTCACCGTCAGCCTGCCGTGGCCGAGCACGTCCTACCGAGGCCGCGCGTCCTAATCGGGTTCGAGACTCTCCCTCGCCACCCGTCGGCCGTGCGTCTACCCGGGCGACTGAGGCTGCCCCTCGTCCCCCTTCCAGCCGAGGCCGAGCACACCTGTCCGAGGCCGAGCGTCTCAACCTGGGCCGAGGCTTCCCCTCGCCCCTTCTGCACCGATTCGAAGCCCCCGAGGGACCCAAAGCGGGCCCCTTGACCACGTTGACCGGGTTCTCCACGGTCAACGCTTTGTAGTGAGAAAACACTCTGAAACATCTGGCGCCGTCTGTGGGAACGAAAACTGTCCCACGAAGAAACAAACCACATCTGCGATGACGCGACCTCCCTCCTCTCGGCGAAAGAAGGGCGAGGCCCCGACGCGGGGCGACAGGCCCCGCCATCGTTGCTAAGAATGGGCACGGGACCGACGCGAGGAGAGTCGTGAGGAAAGGGCCGGGATGCCCTCCCCTTCCCCACCGGTTGGGAGACCGAGTGCGCCCATAACGGCACGCAGCTCGGACGTGGCTTTGGTGGTATCAGTGGTCATAGACACTACCTTAGTACGACGGCTGCTTGTCGACACCGGCAGCTCCTGTGACGTCCTATTTATGTCAACCCTGGAGAAGATGGGCCGGCAGAAAGGAGACTTGCGACCTCGTTCGGGTCCCGTGGTCGAATTCACGGGTCACTCCACCCCCATCATCGGCACTATCCATCTCCCGGTAACGCTCGGAAACACACCAGACTCTGTGACCCTAGCGGTGGAATTCATCGTATTGGGGATCGGGTCGGAATACAATGGGATCATCGGCCGACCCCTACTCAACGCCGTCGGCGCGGTGGTCTCGACCCTCCATCGGACCATTAAGTTCCGAACGCCGGGGGGGATGGGGCAAGTCGAAGGCGACGCGGGGAGACCGAATACCTGCTATCAACTGGCGGAGGAAGGTCCCGAAGATCGTCTAGCTGACCGGATGGCCGCGCTCGACTTAAGGAGTGGGCCCAGGCCCACCCCTGCGGAGGAGCAGGAGCAAATCCCGGTCACGGACATTGAGGGCCGGTTCGTCTCGATCGGGAGAGGGCTGAGCCCGGACCTGAGGGATCAGCTGATCGAATGCCTGGAGGCGAACCTGGACATCTTCGCCTGGTCGCCCGAAGACATGCCCGGCGTGGACCCCCAGGTGATCGTCCACCAGATCAACGCCGACCCCAACTTCAAACCGGTTAGGCAGAAGAATCGTAACCTGGGCGGCGAGAAGATGAAGGCAGCCTCCGAGGAAGTGGAGCGTCTCCTCGACGCCGGCTTCATACGAGAAGTCTGGTACCCGGAGTGGCTGTCGAACGTGGTGATGGTCAAAAAACCCAACGGGAAGTGGCGAATGTGCGTGGACTTCAGCGACCTCAACAAGGCCTGCCCCAAGGATAGCTACCCACTGCCGCACATCGACCACCTGGTGGACAACGCCTCGGGATACGAGATGCTAAGCTTCACGGACGCTTACTCCGGATACAATCAAGTCCAGATGGACCCCCGGGACGAAGAGATGACTGCCTTCACGACGGACCGGGGAACCTACTGCTACAGGAAGATGCCCTTTGGCTTAAAGAACGCGGGGGCCACCTACCAGAGAATGGTCAACAAGGTGTTCAGCTCCCAGATCGGAAGGAACCTAGAAGTCTATGTCGACGACATGCTTGTCAAGTCAAGGCGACCGGAAGACCACATCGCCGACTTGCGGGAGACCTTCGAGTGGTTGCGGCGACACCACATTCGGCTCAACCCCGCGAAATGCACGTTCGGGGTAAGATCTGGCAAATTCTTGGGATTTATGATAACTAATCGTGGTATCGAAGCTAATCCCGACAAGATCGATGCGCTGGTTAACATGCGCGATCCGACGACGATCAAGGAGCTACAGAGGCTGAACGGGCGCATCGCAGCCCTGGGGCGATTCCTTTCCAAATCAGCGGAAAGATCGCTTCCCTTCTTCAAGGTCCTGAGGAAAGCAATCGCGGAACCTCCGAACAATAGGAAGACAATACTCTGGGACGAAGACTGCTCCCGGGCGTTCGGGGACCTCAAAGAGTACCTCCGCAGCCCCCCTCTCCTGTCCAAACCCCGGGAAGGGGAGTCGCTGAGCCTTTACCTGGCGTGCGCGGAAGAAGCTGTGAGTTCGGTGCTGATCCGGGAGGACGGCGGGGTGCAATGGCCGGTATATTACACGAGCCGGATCTTGAAGGGGGCGGAGGTGCGATACTCGCCCATGGAGAAGCTGGCGTACGCCCTCGTCCTCTCAGTGCGAAGGCTCCGACCCTATTTCCAGGCCCACACCATACTGATCCTGACCGACTCGCAGCTGGAGCAGAACCTCAAGAGATTCGATCGAATGGGGAGGATGCTAAACTGGGGAGTGGAGCTGAGCGAGTTCGACCTCCGATTCAAACCGCGCACTGCCATCAAGGGACAGGCCCTAGCCGACTTCATCGCCGAATGCACGACGGAAGGAAATGGCCCCCCAGAGGGAGAAGGCCCGGGGACGGTAACTGCTCAACCCTTGTCCTTTCTTTCGACTGACCACTCTCAACCAGAGGATCCAGGAGCGTGGATAGTTCATGTGGACGGGTCGGCCACGCAGTCTGGAGGAGGGGCCGGGATTGCGATCCGATCTCCGGAGGGGAACATCGCGGAATACGCGTTGCGGTTCGAGTTCCCGGCCACGAACAACGTGGCGGAATACGAAGCTGTGATCAACGGCCTGAGGCTGGCCCTGGAGCTCGGGGCCGAGTCCGTCCGCCTCCTCAGCGACTCGAAGCTCATTGTCAACCAACTCTTAGGGAGCTACGAAGCACGGGAGGAGGCGATGCAAAGATATCTCCCGGTCGCCAGAGCGGCGATGTCCAAATTCAAGGACGTGGAGGTCTTACACCTCCCACGATCAGAGAATGCGCGGGCCGATGCGTTGTCAAAACTGGCCTCGTCCTCGCCAAAGGAGCTGGGCCGCACCATCTACGTGGAGAACCTGCCGTCCCCCAGCACGATGGAGCACGAGGTGATGGCGATCGACCAAGAGCCCACCTGGATGGACCCGATCATCCGATACCTCACCCACGAAGAGGTGCCGGCCGATGGGGATGAGCGCCAAACCCTGGAGAGAAAAGCACTCCGATACGTGATCCATGAGGGGACGCTCTACCGGAGACGCTGGACCAAGACGGACGTCCTCCCATACCTGAAGTGCATCGGACCGCAAGAAGCCGACTACGTCCTACAGGAGGTTCACGACGGGATCTGCGGGAATCACCACGGGGGCAAGATAGTCGCGCAGAAGATCTTAAGGCAGGGGTACTACTGGCCGACCTTGGCCAAAGATGCTACAAGCTACGTGCAGAAATGCCAAGAATGCCAGAGGTACGCCCACCACATCTCGACTCCTCCGTCAGAGCTCATCCCCATCGTGAGCCCCCTCCCCTTTGCGAAATGGGGGCTCGACATCCTCGGACCGTTCAAGCCAGGACGAGGGCAGCGGAAGCACCTGATCGTGGCAGTGGACTACTTCACCAAGTGGATCGAGGCCGAGCCGTTGGCGACCATCACGTGGAAGAAAGCGAAAAGCTTCGTGTGGAATTCCATTATCTCCCGATTCGGAGTACCACGAGCCATCGTCACATACAACGGGAAGCAGTTCGATTCAGCAGGGTTTAAAGATTTTTGCGAGGAATGGGGAATCAAGCTCCTCTTTGCCTCGGTGGCACACCCCCAAACCAACGGGATGGCAGAGGCGGCCAACAAGTGTATCATAGAGCCCCTCCGAAAGAAAGTAAAGGACGCCGAAGGGAACTGGCCGGAAGAGCTCCCCGGGATACTCTGGTCATACCGGACGACCCACAAGGAGGCTACTGGCGAGACCCCCTTCATGCTCACCTACGGGGCCGAGGCGGTGGTACCGGTCGAATTGGGGGAAGAATCTCTTCGCCTCAAATACTTTGACGAAGACCGGAACTCGCAGGGCCTAGGGCTCAGCCTGGAGCTCCTCGACGAGCGACGGGAGCAGTCACTGGCCACCATCGTCCGCCAAAAGCAAAAGGTGGCCCGATACTACAACGCTCGGGTGCGAGGGAGAAGCTTCCACCTCGGGGACCTGGTCCTCCGGAAAGCGGGCTTCACCACCGATACCGCTCGCAAAGGGAAGCTCGCGGCTAGATGGGAGGGACCCTACAAAGTCGTCGAGGTCCTCGGACCCGCAGCCTACCGACTAGCCGACATGGAAGGGAGAGTTCTCACTCACACTTGGAATGCGGAATATTTACGCAAATACTTTCAATAGATGTATCACTTCCTATGAAATAAATTTGTTTTAAATTCACTCCTTTCCAGATAAAGCGAAAAGGCATACAGAGGGATACGCGAAGAGGTCGAGGGGCATTCCCCTCCCTCATTCTTCTCCGGGGGCACCGGTGGAGCCACAAGCTGGCAGCTCACTAGGGTCTCCCCCCTTGCTCTGTTCAGCGTCAGGGTACATCCGAAGTTTCTCGAAGTCAATCCCCGAGAGCGGGAACTTCTTTTGGATCTCGGACTGGCACCGGGCGAAGCCCTTCTCGTACGACATCGCCAAGGCGATCTCCACAAAGGAGGTGGCATACTCCGCCACGGCATCCCGAGCGATCCGGGCCGGATCCACCTCCTCGAGCCCACGCAGCTGGGCCTCTAGGGTCTCTACCTGGCGTTGGTGCTCCGCCCTCTCCTTCTCGATCTCCCGGGATTTCTCTCCTAGTTGGGCAGCAAGGGCCCTCGCCTGCTCCTCCGCCGCATCCAGACGATCGGAGAGCGCCGAGGCGTCGGGGGCAACAGCCGGACCGGGGATCTGCTTGACTCCTCCAGACGCGTCGACGTCTTTTAAAAGAGAGGCGAGCCGCGTCTCGGCCTCGGACTTCGCGGCCAGAGCCACGGCTCTCTCGCGATCCGCCGCCTCCAGGGCAGAGGACAGCTCAGTTATGCGGGAGTTCAGGGATTGGACCCGCGCTTCCTCCAACTGACCAGCTTCCTCCACTTCCTCGCCAGGGACCTCAGGGCCTAGCCCAGCCACGGATTTGGCTTTGGGAAGAGCCGCGAATTGGCGCCTCATCGAGAGGCCCACCGAGGACAACTGTGCCAAAGCAACGAAGGTAAGAGGGCAAAAGCGGCTGGAGAACGGGGGGACAAGCAGAGACGCACTACCTGTTGACCAGCCTGGATCACGAAGGTAGCCAAGCAATCACCTCTGACTCCGTCCAACACCGCCTGGTCGGGAGGGAGACAACAGTTCTCGGCCACTCGAGCGGCGGCTCCACGGCTCGAGAACACCGACTCCTTCTCACCCACTGGAAAGCGTGGACAAAGAAGACCCTCCCCTGACGAAGGGAACTCGCCAGGAGCGGAGCGGAACGCCCCCAGATACCGACTGTAAGCATCAGGGAGAAAGCCGTCCGGAAGAGGTGAAGGGCCGGCCCACGGCCAAGCAACCTCAACGGGAGCGGGATGAGGTCGGTCAGCAGTCGGCTGAACGTCGGCCCCCTCGACCCCCCCACAGAGCCTCTCAGGAGATCCCTGCAAGGGGAGAGAGGGAGACGACATCTTCTTTCGCTTCGAGCCTCCGGATACGGTCACAACCCGCTGCTTCTTCCGGACCGCCAACACATGGTCCCTTCTGCGCGGATCCGGGTTTGAAGCCTGCACGAGAGCGCTGGCAGGAGAAGGACCGAGAGGGAACCCACCTGCACTCAAAGGACAAATAAGAGACAGAGCAGAACCTGGGCGATCTCGAGGGGCGAACGCTCGGAGCAGCTTACCTAGGGGCCACACCGTCTTACGCAAATTAAAGTCACTAAAGAGGAAGTCGATCGAGTGCTCCCTCAGAGGAATCGCCAACATGTCCCTCGCCGTCTGCTGCTCAGCGACCGTCGACTCACCCAGATTAAGAACAACGGCACCGGTCGCCACCCACCGTGTCGGGAAGTGTACGTTCGAGGGGAATGTGACGAACACGTATTCCCCCTTCCAGCGTTTCAGAGAACTCGGCAACCCCAGCACCAGGGACATCTTCGGGCGGGCGCTGATGTAAATCCACGCCCCCGATTGGTGGAGGCTCAAGCGGTAGAACTGGGCAAAGAGGCGGAGAGAGGGCACCACACCCTTCAGCATGCAGACGACAACGAACCCGACGAGGATCCCGACGGCGTTGGGACAGAATTGACACAAGCACACATTGTGGGCCTGAAGGAACTCAACGATAAAAGGATGAAGCGGGAAACGGAGCCCGAAGTGGAAGCACTTCTCATATATTCCGACCTCATTAGGACCAGGAGAGCAGATCCGCTCGTCAGCCCCATGGGCACGAGCCGAGTAGGGCGGGAGCAGGTAGGAGGAGCGCATGCTCCCGATGGCGGTGGCACAGATCGACGAAGGCCACGCCAAGACCTCAGAAGGAACCCCTGAAAGATCATCCCCGTGCTGACTGATCGTCGAAGGAGTGCCACCCGCCAGACCTGGAGCCGCATCGCGCTCCGACCGAACCGAGCCCGTAGCAGAGGAAGACGACATGGGGGAAAGCTCAGACAGAAGGGGGATCAGCGTAAAGAAGAAAGACGATGGGATGGCGGCTCACGAATCCCTCGGCTTCTCCACTTAAGACGACTCCACGAGCGGCAGGGATAAGCTTGCCGCTACACGTGGCAACATCTGAAGGCCGACGGCGCTTCGGAACCCGCGCCTTAAAAACATCGAACGGGCTGACTCATGATGACGACTAATAAATGAGTCGGCATCGACTGGAGAGCCTGTCAAAATCGGCAGAGGTCACATCGGCCGAGCCGAACCGGCCGAGGCCGATCAACCCGACCGATGGGGGCAATTGTTACGCCTATTTGACCGAGACCCATAAAGCACGAGCCCAAGAGCCCACCTGGATCCTGAAAGCCCATTCGACAAAGGCCCTACAAGGGACCTTCTCGAAACGTCGATCTGACCCGGCCCCCATAACCCGTTGGTCGTTCGCCCACTCCTGCGAAAACCGCTCCCCCGGACACGCGACCACTAAATGGCGATAATGGGGAGGTGCTGGCATGGCGGAGAGGGCGGCGGCGAGGGGGGACGGATGGGGCACGATCGATGGCGGGCGTGGGACGTGGGCCAGAGCCAATCACGCTGGGAGCTCTACAAAAGGGTCAGGAAGACGACAAAGAAAGGGACCGCATCTCAGGTAACAAAACCTAAGGTACTCCATCAACGACCTCGTTCCCCCAATTCATCTCCTTCCTCCCCCCGCTCGCGCCGAGAGACGCCTTCACGATCTCCTCACGAGTCGGACCGTCTCCGCCGGGCCTCCTTTCTCAGATCTCTATCTGACTTAGGCATCGGAGGGGATTTGGCCGGAACCAAGGTCCGGCCCCCTGACGAGCGTTCTCGTCTGCGCAGGTGGACAACATATCAACGGGCTGAGGCTACCCCTCGCCCCTCTCCGACCACTCGATCAACCGGACAGTGAGGCTTCCCCTCACCGTCAGCCTGCCGTGGCCGAGCACGTCCTACCGAGGCCGCGCGTCCTAATCGGGTTCGAGACTCTCCCTCGCCACCCGTCGGCCGTGCGTCTACCCGGGCGACTGAGGCTGCCCTTCGTCCCCCTTCCAGCCGAGGCCGAGCACACATGTCTGAGGCCGAGCGTCTCAACCTGGGCCGAGGCTTCCCCTCGCCCCTTCTGCACTGATTCGAAGCCCCTGAGGGACCCAAAGCGGGCCCCTTGACCACGTTGACCGGGTTCTCCACGGTCAACGCTTTGTAGTGAGAAAACACTCTGAAACAAATGACAATGGAGCAAAGTAATAAGACTTGGGCAAAATAAAAATTAAGCTAAGGAGAGAGTTTACCCAGTAATCAAACAAGTCCTTGCTCCCGAAAGATTCCACGCCTTACTATGTGGGGATTTGGGAAGCCGCCGCACGCCAATCCAACAAGAAATGAAATTTTGAAAATTTGAGGCTAGGGCTAGGGCTTGGGGCATTTTGCGGTTGAGTGTGGTAGATGGGAGGGGATTGATGGTGGGAGAGAAATGGAGGAAGTGGGGGTGATTTTAGGAGTGATGGAAGTGGAAGAGGAGATCGTATGGGAGGAAGTCGAAACGATGGCTGTCGAAGTAGAATGTTGGAAGTTGGGTGAATGAGGTCGGGTGGGGGGTATGTATATATAGGGTTAGGCGAACCGATCGGGCAAAACCCGATTGGTTGGATCGATTTTCGAAATTTTCTTGCGGATCCGCAGCTACAGGTGAACCGATCGGGTGAGATTTCACCCGATCGGTTGACCACTCCCAAAAATTCCCGAGCCCTCTATCATCTCCACCCGATCAGTGACCTGATCACTGCGTGTATCACCCGATCGGTTCACTTATGTGTTGACACTGGCCATTTTTTGATACTGGCCACCTGATGGTTGATGCATGAACCAATCGGGTGGGGGCAATTCCTGCACAAAAACAAAAATTCGTCTAAGTATCCCAACGAAATTTCCCACAGCAGTATTTATTCACAAAATTTAGTAAACTAATCCTATAAAAACCAACAAAAGTTTAGAACAAGGGTTACCTCCCATGAAGCGTTGTTGTTTATAGTCGTTTGCTCGACTCCCGTTATGATGTTCGGGGGGTTGTACGGGTGATGCCCCCGTCCGAAAGCATAGAATTTCACGCCATTGCTACACTACTGGGTTGATATCACTTATAGCAAAAGGTGGATCCAATATCTTTGTCGGTATAGGCAACTGCTCCAGCTGCTCCCTCCGTGGCTCCGCCAAGCGCTTGTGTCCACGAACGCATACGAACTCCAGCAGTGCATCCTCCAGCATTCCCACAAGGACTCCACCTGTACCCTGCAGGGAATAGGATGCATCAGTTCTCTGCGAAAATTTTACCCTTATAATAAACATATTCCAAAGAGGATCGTCTATAGAAATATATGAAATAGATAGTAGTGGACGACACTTCCCTGGAATTAATTCAATTTCATCTTGCGCTGTAATAGCTATCTCCATTGTGTCCTCTCTCAGCTGCTCATGTAAATCTGGATCATAGATGTGGACTTCCTCAATAGGTTCATTTAGATATGACATGTCCAAGCATACCTCCGATACATAATCGTACGTGTGCTGCAAAAGGTACGACGTGTCAAGAATATCTGAATCAAAATAAGTATCAGATAGAATACATGATTCAGAAATGGAATGGGTAGAAATATCTCCTTAGGTGGGAGCAGTAAGCTCTGTGGGATAATCCTCGGGGTCAGTGGAAGGATGAGGTGGCTGTGGAAGATCTAATGGAGGAGGGCAATGCTCGGGACCATTTTTTAGAATGGCTGTGTCCTCGTCTCGATGCACAACCTCCTCGTCGATAAGCTCTGGCTCCGTGTGTAATGCCTCCTCAAAAGCATGCTCTGGATCCACATGCTTCTCTTTTGCCTCCTCATCTACTATCAATATAGGCTCTCTCTAGAACGGTGATGCCGGCTACTCATATGCGTCAACTTGTGGGGATGTATCATGTGGAGGAGAATGCTCGCAAGCAATCCTAAAATGTAGTCTACTCCTTAGAAAATCAAGACTGACATGGACATCATCCTCAATTGTTCCTGCAGTCGAGACATTGTTTAGAACAAAATCTGCAAAGCGTAGCTCAAATGCTTCGCCTATCGTAGCGCTAACTGAACCCGTGGAGCGTACTGACTCCAAGAGGCCTTCCAATAAGTTCTGAAATGTGTCCTCCTCTGGTGGCGCATATGATTCAATTTCTGCTTCCCATACTGCCTCTTTGTCCATCCACCCTTCATATGCAATGGTTGAATGGTAGGATGTGGGATCGATGATGGCACATTCTGGCTCCGGTGATATGAGGGGTGACGATTCTTGCCCATAAAATGAAGAAGCAGAATTGATATCTTTGGAAATCATTGCAGCCGTAGGCATGAGCGCATTGGTTTCAAGGTCTCTTTTCACCGATTCCAATAGAAAATCACCCCTTTCAATCTTGGCTTGCATTTCAATCTGATGTGCAAGCATCTCATCAAGAAGGTGACCTCACGTCCGAGCATTCTGATCAAAATCCATGGTCCACATGGAAGCAAGCATCCCATCAAAAGGGTATTCTCCTGTCTGAGCACTCTCATCAGGATAGTACAATCCAATCTGAGCACTCTGACCAAAACAGTAGTCTCCCATCTCAGCACCTTGAGCAAAATCTGTGGTCCATAAAGTGTAATCCATAATACCCGATCAACAAAGATACATACCTGGAGAAAAATATCAGTGGCACAAAAGAATACAGAAAAGATAGTAATGGTGGCGAGGGTGAAAATTCCCAGGTAGTAGTCTACCAACCCTTTACAACTAATATGTACAATATATACATATAAAATCAAAAAGGACGAAGAATGTGAAAATTATCACGGGGTAGAGATGTGAACTAGTCTTAGGGGTTAACAAGGTCCTATATGAAACAAGCATGTTGCCTCCCTGGCAACGGCACAGTAAAGCTTAACGTCCCCAGGTTTTGGCACTATATGTAGGTTCGAGGATACCAGAATTAAATATCTATAACCGCAAGCGCATGGTGTTATAGTGTGGCTTGGGGGTCGAACACGGGGAGGCGTATGGTTGCTTGTTATCAAACAGAAACCGAATCACCCGGTGGGTGAGCCAGTCCTATCGCTCGGTGGTTGTCACGATATAGAACTACAGAAAGATGTAAGATATAAAAAGTAACCTAGGACTTTGGTTTTCACCCTATCATGTGTTCTCTCTATTACGACCGAAAGATAGGAATACGATCGGATTCTAGGGTTTAGTGGTGAGACGTTGCCTCTAAAAGTGATACCTAGCGTCCCATGAGCCCGATATTCCGGTTGATGCCCAGGTAGATACGCTAGGTCTATCCGGGTTTGGACGGTGGGCATTCCCATGTCCAACACCGACCGACTCCGGAAGCACTAAGCTCGCAACGATTATTCCCGACATTTCATCCAAGCCATTTCCACGTGCAAGGAATCAATGTCTACGCTAGGGGTGTGAGCTGTGGCTAGGGGATCAAACTCCCATTTTATTTCCCCTTGGGCCGACAGTCAGAGGCGGTCTTTCTCCTACCAATGACAATAAAACACCGTGCGTAACCATCTAAATCCATATATCTTATCGAAACCCTAATCCTATGGTCGTTCTAGGGAGAACCCACGAAGGGGCTTCCACCAATGTCCCAGATTAGGAAACTACTCACTAAACATTGCAAGAGATTTAATAACACAAATTTCAGCCATCGAAATCAAGATCAAGCAATAGATTAGAGAAGTAAACAATAGTATTAATGCAATATTAAAGTATCAAAACGATCAAGAAACTTACAAAGCAAGTTTAATTAACAGCAGCCAAAATCCCTAAAAATGCTTAAGAAAAGGGGATTCTCGTTTTCTGGGAAACCTAGGACTATATATACATTTTGGCAAGATGCCAGGAATATTCCCACAAAAAGACAAAAATTAACGTCCAACCGATCGGTTGAAGCATTAACCGATCAGTTGAGACGACCGTGTGACTTGGTCTTCAGCTTCAGAAGTACTTCACCCGATCACTGAACCGATCGGGTGAAGTTGTTGATCTCTCGAGCTGGGATGAATAGCTACAGGTGACCCGATCGGTTGACAAGTCAACAGATCGGGTGGAGTTCAGCTCACAAAACAGAGAAGACTGTGGTGACCAACCGATCACAAAACTGATTGGTTGGGATTCTTCCTCATTGCGGCTTCTGATCGGGTCTGATACGGTGCATGAATCGATCGGGTGGGTCTGTCCACCCGATCGGTTGAGGGCTGATACATGATATACTTTGACGTTTGGCCCTCAGGATCTCGTGTAGCACCTCCCGTTACTCTGGAGACTCATGATGTTTGCTTTATATGTCTCCTACGCTGGCAATCTCCTGCAATAGCGCACAAACACAAAGAAAGTGAAATAAAAAACTAAAAATCACAAAAGAATAGATACGAAACAATAGAAAATGACGAGAAAGCATGGAGAAAGCGTGCGTGAATATATAAAATATAAATGCACATCAACGTGGCAACATCTCATTCGTCTGCCCTTCATCCAACAGGCGCTGGCAGCGGGCGACACGGTGAATTCACGAGCGGTCCATCGAAATCGAACCGACGACATCAGCTAAACTTAGTGGAGCGGAGAGCAGGCGAATACAGGGCAACATGGCTTCATCGTAGCCATTGCTTCAAGATCCAGTAGCTGTGATTAAATCCAAAGCGTACTCAGATACAGCAAGCAGATGTGGTCGTGCGCACAGGCGACGATTCGACCCGCATGCCACGTCGGCGCGTCCGAAGGCAACCTCGCCCAGATCAGACATCTATCTTTTGTGACAGCTGAGAATTTGGGTTTAAGGCTTAATGGGTGCGGGTTTAAACCCACTAACAACTTAAAACCTGCAATACTCTCTATATAAGCGTATTTTGGCCTAGTGTTTCGTATTCTGGCGTCTTTGGGGCTCTAGGAGCCGTATTTGGCCATGAAATTTGGAGGCCTTGGAGATAGACGCTAGGAGCAACTTCTAAAGGAGATTTGGGGCTAATTGGAGAGTTTTGGTGATATAATTCCTAACTTTACTCTTGTATTTTGCGTATTTAATGCGTATTTTGAGTATTTGAACTTGTATTTGTCTATGAATATGGTTCCTTTTCTCTCCATGCATGGCTTGTACCTATTTGTGTTGGTCTTGATGTAGTTGGGGCTTTGTATTCTCTGGTTTGATTTCAGTACGCCCTATTTTGCATGTAAATTAGCGTATTTTGTTAGTTTCTACTCGTATTATTCAAGTATATTCGTTGTTGATGTACTTGGACCGAATTGATCTTTGCAGACTTATTCGTGGCATGATCCTTGCGGACATCGTCGTGACCTTTGAAGGCGCATGAGCGTATGTTCTTTATGAAACTAATAATTTATTCGATACGTATGGCAATATTTTAGGCTCTTTATTGCAATATTTTCTGACGTTCTCATACCCTTGCGGGGTGTAACGTCGAGTTAAGCAATTGGTTCTGATGTTTTAGATCTTGATTCACACATGATCCGTAAGGCTCATCTATGAATCTTGATTGCGAACGTTCTGAACCAATTGATTAACCAAGACATCAATTACCATTGATTGCAAACCCCTAACAAAATAACGACTAACACATCCTCTCCATTTTGGTACCCCCAATATCAACTTTGCCGTAGTTATCGTAGGATTCTCTTTTATAATTTTAAATCATTGAAACCATTACTTATATCTCTGATCAATGTTTATTATCGTTTTAGTACTCTTTATAAACTGAAGTTCGTGGTTTTGCAGGTCAGTTGTCCCGTGGATAAGATACCTGGACTTAGCTGGATTATTACTTGTTCAATCTCCTACACTTAGGAGAAGCGCTCACACATTTTGAGACCAGTCAAGTTTTTGACACCGTTGCCGCGGATAACGGTACTTGTAAGTTACAATTTCAGTTCGTATAGAGGAACATTCGGTAAGATCCTTCCATTTTATAGCTTAGGATTTTTATTTTTTTGTTTTCTTTTCGTTGTAAAAAAATTTCTAAAAAAATGGAATACATGAATTTTATGGCACGAATTATTGATGTGATGCAGAGTAAAACGTTGCACATAAGCATAGGATGCAGAAGCTCAAGATTGTTAACTTTAATCAGAGAGATTGTGAAACTTTCTTTCAAGCCTGGAGCAGATTCACAAATCTAGTATTAATCTATTCGTAGCATGGGTACACAAAGAAAGAGCTCATGGAATCTTTCCTATTTGGACTACGACCACAGCTGCAGGAATTTTTGGGAGTCATGACGCCGACAGAGGCGTGAAAATACACGGAGTCCTTATAAGAGAATGATCAAACCATTAATGAGACTGTAGAGCGTAATTCAATGGAGCCTTCATGCCTTGATCAAGGAGAGTAAAGCGTAGACGTACCATTGCAACCCTTGAAAGAGGAAGTTTATTTGCACATTCAGACACAAGAGGCTACATCCCATCAATTCCAAGAAAACTTCCTTGATCGGAGCCGTCAAATTCAGCAATCCATTGAAAATCTTACTCTGATTGCCACTTGCTTAGAAGAAAGTAATTCTTTTGAAATTCTACGTCAAGAATCTAATATGAGTTCATTTTCTACTGCATGTATATCGAGCGAGCCATATCAAGATGAAAGCACAAATCATAATATTAACATTGGAAGCGTATGCAACGGAGAGGACGAACTAGCAATTTTGGATGAACATGAGGTGGAGACAGCTAGGGACAAGTGTTTATAGATTATTTCTATGGAATATGAACCACTTCCCCCTCAGTTTTTTTCCCAAAATCGTTCATTCCTCTCTACAATGACTGAGCATCAAACTGAGAATAGTGCATATCTTTCAGGGAGAATTCATCAATATGCTTCACTTTATTTTATGTATCTTGATGACTATATTTGGAACATGTTTATGGAGAGAAATTTGAAACTAAGTTGGATTGACGTAACTCATCTCTTGTAGGACATTGGTGAACAATTTATAGAGGTGCAGGTAGTTATGTCGCTGGGGCCCAACTTTGTTAGTGGAGGACGAATGCTCGCCGAGGAGCGCATGGAACAGATCTACCAACTTCATCCACCATTAAAGATTCTTGATCCGCCATTTGACCAGGTGTGTTGTTTCCATTAGCGTAGATTTTTATATGTTTTTTAGGATGATTGCTTTTGAATAAACTTGTACCCCTTTTGACATTGAGGACAATGTCCATCTTTAGTTGGGGGAGTGTATGAGACCTTAGGATTTTTTTAAATAAAGCGAGAGAACAGGATAAATCACCAATTCTCATCATATTAAAACTCCTATACATACCACATTAGCGGATGATTATGCATTGATTGAGTTCTAAAAATCGTTTATGACTTGAATTAATTATTTTTCCTTCATGGAATTACTCGTTAATATGCCTTTTATGAAAACTTTCAAGTGCTATGATTAATATCTCGAAATAGTTTGAACTTATTTCATGCATGCTATTGTGATGCAAAAAGTATACACGATTTATTAGAATAGTCTTCAAGTTGAAGAGGAATTTGGCCTTTCTTACTAATGTTTATGTTTAATGAATGGGTGTTGAGTTGCTTACGAAAAAAAGAGAAAAAGAAAAAATGCACCGTTCCCTTGAGTTCATTAATTAGCTGGGTCTTCGTGCCTCAGGAAGCATTGGAGATTCGCATCGAAAGATGGATGAATGGGAGTGCATTCAAAAAGGGGAGAAAATAAAACTTAGATGATTCGAGTTATTAAGTTCGAGGGGCTCTTCTAAGCCTAATGCCTTAAGGTCGTCTAGCCTAGGCTTCATTAACTGAAAGCTCATTACATGGATCATTCTAAGTCGTCAAAAAAGAGAAGTAATGGTGAATAAACTAAGCAACTTCAATACCCATGCTTTGAACGATCTTTTTGAGATGCCAATTACTTGGAAATAAGAAAACTATGAGATGACGTTGTGTTATACTTTCGCTTGCGCAAAACGATGCTCGCATGTTGTTTATTCAAATTTGATTAGAGAAAATATTATGCAATTGGTTTTATTCAAGGATAGTGTATATTGATGGTCGAAATCATGTTGGAAAGCGTATTATTGAGCCATGCCATAAGTGATTGATTGAATTTATTATAAATCATCCAACTTAATCGCTCTTTTTGCTAGGGACTAGCAAATCGCTAGTTGTAGGGTGTCATTCTGGGTAAATATTGCATATTTAACACCTCATTTATCTCGTTTTGTGCATATATGAAATACATATTTGGTCTCTAATATAATCGTATTTAGTATACCATCATTTATTAGAGAAATCACTTGATTTAGAATACCATCATTTTTAGAGAAATAATCTAATATATGTTGTAAACCATGGCGGCTACGGAACCCCGTAGCCCTGTATTTATAGTAATAGGGTTACATAATGGGTGGATACCCACTAACGGGTTGGGCCTCCAAAGCCCGTTTATAACACTTCTCCTTATCCATCCATTGTTGTAATCCGTGATGAACGCTTCAGGGTTCATAGAGCTTATCTGATCATGGGTCTATGGATACTTCTGGATCCCAAGTTTAAGAGTACTTGCCTCGTTAAAAACCTTTGCCAAGGAAAACCCAGTGGGAAAAACCAATGGCTAGGGGAAAAGAGTACAAGTCTATGTAACTTCCCCTGATCGATGGATATCACTAGAGGTGGATACTTCTGGATCCTAAGTTAGGGATAACTGCCTCGTTAAAACCTTTAGCTATGGAAAACCCAGTGGAAAAAGCCAATAGCCAAGGAAAAAGAGTACAGTTTCCGTAACTTCCCCTGATTAGTGGAAGTATTTAGGGAGTGGATACTTCTAGATCCAGAGTCAATGAGGTTGCCTCGTTAAAACCTTTAGCTATGGAAAACCCAGTGGGAAAAACCAATAGCCAAGGGAAAAGAGTACAACACTACATTTGACTCCCCCTGATCTGTACAAGCTGCAGGCTTGCAGATCTCCTAGGCAACTATACATCAATCTCTTACATTGTTCCGATAATAAGTACAAAGTACAAAGAATCGCTCACCTATACAAGGCATCGCTCATCTATACAAGTATCACTCATCTATGGCAGCTACTGAATCTGAGGGATCTCTTCTGAAGAGGAGTGGTCTGCAGACTCGGTAGGTAGCACCACGTCTCTGACCCAGTCGTCACTGTGTCTGCGAGGTACTGCAGGACCTGGCTGTGCGTACTTATGATTTGCTTCTTGGATTGATGAGCCTCTCGGGATGGTGGGATTGATGTTGCCTTGGAAGCATGCTTTGCTAGTCTCCAGGAGTTGGTCGCTTCTTTGTTGCAGTCATCACGATGATCTATAACCTGTATCTGCAAATACATTTAACATGTTGGATGATCCTTGACCCTTGGAGATAGCGCAGAAGCTACATATCTCTGGTCCAGTGGTGCGCTGCAGGCGCTGCACTGTATCTGGTTTAAGGGTTTACTGCCAGATAAAGGAGTGTACAAAAGACATTTGAGTAAGGCACTTCAGGACCTAAGATATCCTTCCCCTCTTCCAGCAAACGGAAGGGGTCTTAATGTGCATCCATACAACTAGTAGGTGTATTGGTGGATTGCAATTTTCCATGTTTCTTCATCGACTGGATGATAATTTCATCTTCTGGATGGTAATTCATCTGTTAGATGATTATTCATCTGCTGGATGATTATTCATCTTCAGGATTATGGTTTCATCTTCGGGATGATGGTTTCATCTTTAGGATGATTATTCATCTTCAGGATGAAGGTTTCATCTTCAGGATGATAATTCATCTTCAGGATGATGGTTTCATCTTCAGGATGATGGTTTCATCTTCGGGATGATAATTCATCTTTAGGATGATTATTCATAAGGGTATGTTGTCACATCATCCATAGCAACATAGCCTAAAATTATCTTTGCTAATCGCATAGGTTTCACAATCATGACCAGGGAGCCTGATGCATCAGTTTAATTAATTTTGTAAGTGAGTTAAGCTCATCTTACATGGTTACTTCCTGGTTTCTGCGAAATAAACCTCTAAGGCTATAACGTTTTGCTTATAGCATACGATTTTATTTATTTATACAATACTCGGTAGCCCACAGGTTTGATATCTTTTGATATCAGGACTTCAGGTCCAAACACTTCACATTTCATAAGTGAGTCCAGCTCAACTTATTATTGCCTCGTTCCACATAATTTGGCCAAATTTCTGTGTTTGCTTCAGGAAACTGGGATTGTGAACGATATCAATGGCAAAATGAAATGTGAGTAATTGTCGACAAGTGTGTTTTATTCAAATACCTCTCCGTGTACGTACATTATTCAATTTATTCCAGTTTTATCTCTTCTGGAGGTTTTGGAAAGGGAGAGGATATGGAGATGAGCTCACTTTCCTGTGGTGGTATTGTTTTAGGGTCTCGTGGTATGTCCTCTCATCCATTGAGGATATCCACTTCTGCTACTGGTAGATTGCATCCATTATAGTTGGTATGTCAATCCTAGCTGGATTTTTAGTAGCAGGGATGTGTGAATTTGACAATATTTATATTGTCAGTAGCTATGTCAGATAATTGTTTAACAGTTTCATAAGTGTGGATCTTCAGGATCTCATCACTATTCATAATAATCAGATCATAGGTATTAATGTTTTAAATGGTCCATAGTGGTGATATGGGAATGTATACTCATCATGGCTCCATCGATAAGATGTGCACTAAACTCTTCCCCCGTTAGGGGTTCTCGGAAACTGTTTATATGAGGTGATCAGGCTCATATAAATAGTTTCTAAGGAGGCGTTCTGATGGTTTGCATGTTCCCACATGGTCACCTACAACTGGATTTCTAGTGGACAAGTAATCCGTTTAAATCATTTTAATGATTTACATATAACCCATTTCTGGGTGTGAACACAAAGCTTAAGGGTGTTCAATTTTCTTCCAGCTGTTAAATATAATTGATTTCCCAGTGTTATCCCAAAAATCCGCAATAAGCTCGACTTCAATGAAGTTGAGCATAGAACTAGGGATATGAACCCGTCAAGGCTCCATCTATAAGATGTGCTCTAATGCCTCCCCCGTTTGGGGATCTCGGAACATATTCATCTAGGAGGGTTAGTCCCGATGAATAAGTTCCACTGCGGCATTTTTGAGGGTGGTATGAGGGTAAGTAAAAGCCAACCAATATCCCAGTAATGTAATGTGTCCGTTGTGATTAATAATAATTTGGACTGCGGTTGGATAACAAGGTTTTGATTATGACCATTTTAAGAGGATATATAGATGAGTACTCTAAGGTACATCATCAGCCATATGTAGGGAGTGTGTGAGTCCACTTTTATCCCTCAAATACTCTCAAGAGGCCTAAAGGTCTCATTCTTCTAATGATAGTATATCATCTTAAATTTGTTTGAGAAAGTGAGGAGAGTCAATGTCCACGTGAATGGAGATGATCTCGTAATCATTTTTCCCTTTTGAATGGGATAATGCGAGTTTCACCCTTTTTTGAAGAATCTTCGGGTTCGTCTGGTTAATGATGTCTTGCATCATCAATCCAGGGTGACATCGATCCAAAGTTGGTCGATTCTGGACACTTCTGGTGTTCCAAATTAATTCCTCTGTTCGAATTTATGTGGGACTTTTGAATGTCCATTAAAATGCTCAAGTTAATTTTGTCCGGTAATAGGTGAACTCTGTTCAAACTGTGAAGGATTACATCTTCACAGTGACTATTATGCGGATCATAGTTGGATAAAGCTTCAGGCTTTATTGGTTTCTTGAGTCATTAGGGATTTCATTTTGACGAATATCCTTTGAAACTTTATAAGTTTCAGAGAGTACATGGCATCCTCGTTTTAGGAGTATTCAGGATGACAAATCATTTACAGTAAAATAAAATGCGTAAAAAGCACATATATACTGCAAGAGAATACTACTAATAATTATGTTAGAGCCACAAGTTTCATAGTATGATGTGGGTTCTATAAAATATACGTCCACAATTGTGCTCATTTTAGGCTCATATTATTACAACAGGTCAAATTTATTTTCAAAATTTATTTGTCCTCGGGGAGTAGCGAAATATACATACATGCAATTTGACTTTCGTCATTTAGACTAGATATGTATATATTTTTATATGGCATAGGTTAATGCCCATTCATTTTGCAAAAAGCATTATGAGTCTTGTCAGAACTTCTGGTCTGATATTGGGTTGCCATTGCATACTCCATATCGAGGTACATCATATCTTCTCTTTCTCATTTTGTTCAAGACTTCCCCTGTTTTCAGTCTTCCTTATTGTCATTTATAAGGGAGAATGAATATTGGTCTTATGAAGTAGACACATACAAGGGAAATGAGTTAGTCTCTATATTTCCACTTTCTAATTTATGAGAGACTTTTAAAAGTCTATTTGAAAACTCAAGTATGGTCTACATGCCATTTTTATTGAGTCATTCAAGTATTGTGTGGATATAGATTCATGCTCAAGGGGAAACAAATACGTGGCTACGAAGTTTATAATTTCTCACTAAGCTATTAAGCCACGACTTCGGGCGTACGCTTAAAAAATAAGGTTAGATTCAAGAATCATACCTTGTAAAGTGAGATTACTCAAAAGAGTTTGGCGGTGTTATGACAACTGCTGGTGTCAATATTGGTTTATACAAACCATAGATCTGATAGATCTATTTACCGCGAAATGCGTATTTCTAAAAGAAAACGCATAAATATTTTTCGTATAATCCATCGTACTTGTTAATTTTTATTAGTGTGAAAGGGTGTTGACTTTTGATTTGATTTTGAACTTCAGGTTCATTTTGGTTTTGAACTCCAGGTTCATTTTGTCAACTAGGATATGATGGTAAATTTTTTTGAAATCATTATTGGTTTGTTGACATAAAATGTTGTCATATCATGAGCGCATCATACATATAATGTAAACCTAGTAAACTAAAAAGTTGTGCTCAATTAACCAAAATTGAAACAAGTATGATGTATACACATGCTATTTATATGCTGCAGGCATTTAAATAATCTCATCGCAGACATACAGTTTTGCTATAGGCATTAAACTATGTCATAGTGATTTTAGCATGCTAAATAAAAATGTACATCACAGTATCATTAAATATGCGACAGGCATATAAATTTCTACACATGCATTTAATCATCACAGAAACTTTATAATGGAAATGAAAATTTTTCGTTTAATAATTATTGGACCACTGTGCAACGTCATACACCGTTAGGTTAGTTAACTAACGGCAGAGCGGTCGCATGATCTTCCTAATTATTAAACGTGCAATAATCAGATAATCCGAATAAAGTCTGATGTATAAGAAGCATGTAATTTGTCCAGATTTTAACGAGAAAAGAATCGTAATTTAAATCTGAAAAATAATTTGAAAATAGTGAATTTTCGGGGTGAAACCCTAGTTAGGGGTTTTGGTCGTGTGGATTGTCGCTTCAGGCGGCTAGGTTTCCGGACATTAGCACGCACCGGGGGGCCCCGATACGAGCGGCCGCCGGGGGTGGGGGCCGCCGCTGCCGGCGGCGGGGGTGGCTCCCGCCGCTGCAGGTGGGGGGGGTGGGGGCCTGCCGCTGCCGGCGACGGGGGGGCTCCCGCCGCTGCAGGCGGCAGGTTTGGCCCGCCGCAGGCAGCGGCGGGGCCGCCCGCCGCTACAGGCGGCGGGTTTGGCCCGCCGCAGGCAGCGGCGGGGCCGCCCGCCGCTACAGGCGGTGGGTTTGGCCCGCCGCTGGCAGCGGTGGGGCCGCCCGTCGCCGCTGGCGGCAGGTCGGGCCCGCCGTCGCAGCGGCGGGGCCGCCCGCCGCTGCTGGCGGCGGGTTTGGCCCGCTGCTGCTGGCGGTGGGTCGAGCCTGCCGTCGCAGCGGCAGGGGGTCGCCCGCCGTTAGCAATGGCAGGGTGGGGCGCCCGCCGCTTCGGGCGGCGGGCGGTGGCGCGAGTTTTGGGGGGATTCACGTTCCGGCGAGAAGATCCCCTAGGGTTTGATGGTTTTTGGGGATAAAAATCCAATTTTTAGTGGGAAAAATCCAGTTTTAATCTCCAAAAAAGCGTTTTTATTGTAAAAAGTTGATTTTTAATCAATAAAAACATTGATTTTCATTAAACAATCGATCCAAGAATTTTGGATCTAGACATATGCGCATACGAATTTGGATCTAGGGGAAAGAATTACCTCTAGATCCTACCCGCCGGATCTAGCGACGTTCGGTGAAGGAAGCCCGTTCGCGTCGCGTTCGTCCGTCGGCAGGGGTTCGGCTCAGCCTCGAGCGTGCTGATAACGTGTTGTAAACCATGGCGGCTACGGAACCCCGTTGCCCTGTATTTATAGTAATAGGGTTACATAATGGGTGGATACCCACTAACGGGTTGGGCCTCCAAAGCCCGTTTATAACAATATATTGATTATTTCTGTCCTTTTAGTATTTTTTTGTCAAAGTTCTCGATCTCATGATTCCAATGACTATTTATTTGTCTTTTTTCTGAGATCTGTGCTAATTTCTATGAATTTTTGAATGCAACATACCATTTAAATTGAGAAATACGGAAGAAATACGCTTTAAATATGGAAATACGGTCGACCCCGCTCAACGGGTGGGCCACGTGGCAACATCTCGATCGTCCACCCTTCATCCAACAGGCGCTGGCAGTGGGCAACACGGCGAATTTACGAGCGTTTGATCGAGATCGAACGGACGATGTTAGCTCAACTCAGCGGAGCAGAGAGCGGACGAATACGGGGTGACGTGGCTTCATCGTAACCATTGCTTCAAGATCCAGCGCCTATGATTGAATCTGAAGCGTACTCGAATACAGCAAGCGGATGTGGGCATGTGCGCGGGTGACGATCCGACCCACATGCCATATGGCGCGCCCACACGCAATCCCGCCCAGATCGGACGGCTATCATTTGCGGTGAATGAGAATTTGGGTTTAAGGCTTAATGGGTGCGGTTTTGGACCCGCTAACAACTTAAAACCTACAATACTATCTATATGAGCGTATTTTGGCCTATTGTTTCGTATTCTGGCGTATTTGGGGCTCTAGGAGCCGTATTTGGCCGTGAAATTTGGAGGCCCTGGGAACAGAGGCTAGGAGCAACTTCTGAAGGAGATTTGGGGCTAATTGGAGGGTTTTGGTGATATAATTCCTAAATTTACTCTTGTATTTTGCGTATTTAACGCGTATTTTGAGTATTTGAACATGTATTTGTCAATGAATATAGTTCCTTTTCTCTCCATGCGTGGCTAGTCCCTATTTTTGTCGGTCTTGATGTAGTTGGGGCTTTGTATTCTCTGGTTTAATGTCATTACGCCCCTATTTTACATGTAAAATCGAGTATTTTATTAGTTTCTACTCGTATTATTCAAGTATATTCGTTATTGATGTACTTGGACCGAATCTGATCTTTGCGAACTTATTCGTGGCATAATCCTTGCGGACATCATCGTGACCCTTGCGGGCACATGAGCTTATGTTCTTTATGAAACTAATAATTTATGCGATACGTATGGCGATATTTTATGCTCTTTATTGCAATATTTTCCGACGTTCTCATACCCTTGAGGGGTGAAACGTCGTGTTATTTAAGTTAAGCAATTGATTCTGATGTGTTAGATCTTGATTCACACACGATCCGCGAGGCTCTTCTATGAATCTTGATTGCAAACGTTCTGAACCAATTGATTAACTAAGACATCAATTTCCATTGATTGCAAACCCCCTAACGAAATCACGACCAACACATCCTCTCCATTTTGGTACCCCAATATCGACTTTGCTGTAGTTATCGTAGGATTCTCTTTTTTAATTTTAAATCATCGACACCATTACTTATATCTCTGATATGTGGTTGTTTATTATCGTTTTAGTACTCTTTATAAACTGAAGTTCGTGGTTTTGCAGGTTAGTTGTCCCGTGATATGATACCTGGACTCACCAGGATTATTACTTGTTCAATCTCCTACACTTGGGAGTCGCGCTCCCACATTTTGAAAGTTCGTGGTTTTGTAGGTCAGTTGTCCCGTGGATACGATTCCTGGACTCACCAGGATTATTACTTGTTCAA
>CM061134.1:101711190-101740730 GCA_030789695.1 Scilla litardierei | reverse complement strand
TCATTTAATAAAATGATCCATATCTTCCAGAAAATACAGAAAATAGCTCCGAGCTAAGTAAAATGTGTAAAAAAGTTCGTTTGAACCGGGAGATCACCATCTTAAACTTAAATAGGCAAAATTAGGCTATAATAATCACATCATTTAATAAAAACATCCATATCTTACAGAAAATATAGAAAATAGCTTGTAGCTCAGAAAATTCCGCAAAAATGTCTGTTGGAACAGGGAGATCGCCATCTTCATCTGAAACATAAGAAAAGAAAAAAATAAGGCCAAAATCAAATGATTTAATAAAAAGATCCATATCTTCCAGAAAATGTAGAAAATAGCCTCGAGGTCAAAAAATCCGCTAAACTGTTCGTTGGAATTGGGAGATTGCCATCATCAACTAAAAAATAAGAGAAGACAAAATTAGTCCAAAAAATCATATCATTTAATAAAATGATGCATATCTTGCATAAAATGTAGAAAAATAGCTCTGAGCTCAGAATAATCAGCAAAAATGGCTGTTTGAACCGAGACATGGCCATCATCAATTAAAAAAAGAGAAGACAAAATTAGGCTATAAAACTCATAATATTTTATAAAAAGGTCAATATCTTATAGAAACTATAGAAAATAGACCGGAGCTCAGAAAAATACGCTCAAATGTCTGTTGGAACCCGGAGATCACCATCTTCAACTGAAAAAATGGTAAGACAAAATTAGGCCAAATAATCATAATATTTAATAAAAAGGTCCATATCTTCCAGAAAATGTAGAAAAAGTGTCCCAAGCTAATAAAAATCAGCAATAATGTCCTTTCAAACCGGTAGATCGCCATCTCTGAAAAAATAACAGAAGACAAACATAGGCTATAACAATCATATCTTTTAATAAAAACATACGTATCTTCCATATAATTTATAAAATAGCACCGAGCTCAGAAAAATAAGCAAAAATGTCTTTTGGAACCGGGAGATCGCCATTTTTAACTGAAAAAAATAAGAGAAGACAAAATTAATCAAAAAATCATGTCATGTAATAAGAATATCAATATTTTCCAAAACATTTAGAAAATATCAACGAGGTCAAATAAATCCACAAAAATAATCGTTAGAACCGGTAGAACGCCATCTTTGACGGAAAAATAAGAGAAGACAAAATTAGGTTTAAAATCATATCATTTAATAAAAAGATACATAACAATCCGAAAATGTTGAAAAATAGTCCTGAGCGCAGAAAAATCCGCAAAAAATGTCTATTGGAACATGGAGTTCACTATTTTCAACTTAAAAAATAAGAGAAGACAAAATTAGGATATAAAATCATATCATTTAATATAAAGATCCATATCTTACAGAAAATGTAGAAAATAGCCAGGAGATCAAAAAATTCCACATAAATGTCCGTTGGGACTGAGAGATCGCCATCGTTAACTGAAAAAAAGAGGAGACAAAATTAGGCCAAAAATCAAAAAATTTAATAAAAAGATCTATACTTTCCTAGAAAATATAGAAAAATAGCCAAAGTTAAGTAAAATCCGCAAAAATATGCATTGAACCTTTAAATCGTCGTCGTCAACTTAAAAAGAGAGAAGAGAAACGTAGGCAATAAAATCCAATTCATTTAATAAGAAATCCAAATCTTTTAGAAAATATTGAAAATAGCCCCGAGGTCAGAATAATCCACAAAAATGTCCGTAGGAACCGGGAGATTGCCATCTTCAACTGAAAAATAAAAGGAGACAAAATTAGGCCAAAAAGCATATCAGTTAATAAAAAGATTCATACTTTCCAGAAAATTTAGAAAATAGCCTCGAGGTCAGAAAAATCCGCAAAAATTTCCGTTGGAACCGGAAGATCGCCATCTTCAATTGAAAAATAAAAGAAGACAAACTTAGTCTATAAAAATCCTATCATTTAATAAAAAGGTACATATCTTCATTGCACTTTTTAAAATATTTTGAACTGAGAATGCAAAATATCTGTCGGAACCGAAAGATCTACATCTTCAACTGAAAAAAATAAGAGAAGAGAAAATTTGGCTAAAAATCGTACCATTTAATATAATGAATCATATCTTATAGAAAATTTAGAAAACAGCTCGAAGCACATAAAAATCCTTAAACTGTCCGATGGAACCAGGAGATCGCTATCTTCAACAGAAAACAAATAAGAGACGACAAAATTAGGCTAAGAATCATATCATTTAATAAAAGATCAACAACTTCCCGAAAATGTATAAAAATAGCCGAGGGCTCTGAAAAATCTGCAACAATGTCTGTTGGACCCGGAGATCGCCATATTCAATGTAAAAATAAGAAAAGACAAAATTAGGATATAAAAATCATATCAATTAATATAAAGATTTATATCTTACAGAAAATGAAGAAAATAGCATGGAGCTCAGAAAAATCTGCAAAAATGTCTGGTGCAACCGGGATATCGCCATTTTCAACTAAAAAAAGAAAATATAAAGTTAGGCCAAAAAATCATATCATTTAATAAAAAGATCCATAACTTCCAAAAAATAGAAAAATAGTACCGAGCTCAGAAAAATCAACACACATGTCAGTTGGAACCAGAAGATCGCCATTTTCAACTGAAAAATAAGAGGACAAAATTTAGTGAAAAAATCATATCATTTAATAAAAAGATCCATATCTTCAATAACATGTAGAAAATAGCTTCGAGCTCAGAAAAATCCGCAAAAATGTCTGTTGGAACAGAGAGATCCCCGTCATCAACGAAAAAATAAGAGAAAACAAAATTAGGCGAAAAATGTATCATTTAATAGAAAGATCCATATCTTCCAGAAAAATGCAGAAAATAGCCCCGAGCTAAGTAAATATGTAAAAATGTCCGTTGGAACAGAAAGATGGACATCTTCGACTGAAAAATAAGAGAAGATAATATTATGCCAAAAATCGTTCATTTTAATAAAAAGATCCACATCTTCCAAAAAATATAGAAAATATATTCAAGCTAAGTAAAATCTGCAAAAATATCCGTTTGAACAGGAAGAACACCATTTTCAATTGAAAAATAACAGAAGACAAAATTAGGCCATAAAATCATCTCATTTAATATAAAGATTCATATCTTATGGAAAATTTAGAAAATAGCCTAGAGCTCAGAAACATCCGCAGAAATGTCCGTTGGAAACGGGAGATTGCCATCTTCATCTGAAATATAAAAGAAGACAAAATTTGGCCAAAAATTAAATGATTTAATAAAAATGTCCAGATCTTCCAGAACTGTAGAAAATAGCCTCTAGGTCAAAAAAATCCGCAAAAATGTCCTTGGAACTGGGAGATTGCCATCTTCTGCTAAAAATAGGAGAAGACAAAATTAGGCCAAAAAATCATATCAGTTAATAAAATGATGCATATCTTCCATAAAATGTAGAAAAATAGCTCCTAGCTCAGGAAAATCCGCAAAAATTTGAGTTTGAACCGGGAGATGGCCATCTTCCACTGAAAAAAGAGAAGATAAAATTAGGCAAAATAATTCATATCATTTAATAAAAAGGTCCGTATCTTACAGAAAATGTAGAAAAGAGTCCAGTGCTCAGAAAAATTCGATCAAATGTCCGTTGGAAATGGGAGATCACCATCTTCAACTAAAAAAAGAGAAGACAAAATTTGGCCAAATAACATATCATTTAATAAAAATGTCCATATCTTCAAAAAATATAGAAAAATTGCACCAAGCTAAGAAAAATCTGCAAAAATGTCCATTTGAATTGGTAGATCGCCATATTAACTGATAAAATAAGAGAAGACAAACGTAGGCTATAAAAATCATATCATTTAATAAACAGAGATATATTTCCATAAAATGTAGAAAATAGCACTGAGCTCAGAAAAATCAGCAAAAATGTCTGTTGTAACAGGGAGATCGCCATTTTCAACTGAAAAATAAGAGAAGACAAAATTAGGCCAAAATCGTACCATTTAAAAAGAAGATCAATATCTTCAAAAAAAATTTAGAAAATATCTGTGAGGTCAATAAATCTACAATAACGTCCATTGGAGCCGGTAGGTGGCCATATTAAATTAAAAAAATAAGAGAAGACAAAATTTTGGCCAAAAATCATATCATTTAATAAAAAGATACATTACTTTTCGAAAATGTAGAAAAGTAGTCCCGAGCTTAGGATAATCGGCAAAAATGTCCGTTGGAACTATGAGATGGCCATTTTCAATTAAAAAAGAGAAGACAAAATTAGCCTATAAAAATCATATCATTTAATATAAACATCCATATCTTACAGAAAATATAGAAAATAGCCCGGAGCTCAAATTTTTTTAGCACAAATGTCCTTTGGAACTGAGAGACCGCCATCTTCAACCAAAAAAGAAAAGACAAAATTAGGCCGAAAAATCATAACATTTAATAAAAGATCCATATATTCCAGAAAATGTAAAAAAATAGTTCCAAGCTAAGAAAAATCCCCAAAAATGTGCATCGGAACCGGTAGATCGCCATCTTCAACTAAAAAAATAAGAGAAGAGAAATGTATGTTATAAATCATATCATTTAATAAAAAGATCCATATCTTCCTTCAAATATAGAAAATAGCATCGAGCTCATAAAAATCCGCAAAAATATCCTGGAACCAGGAGATCACCATTTTCAATTGAAAAATAAAAAAAGACAAACTTAGGCCAATAATCAAATTATTTACTAAAAAGATCCATATCTCTCTAAAAACTTAGAAAATAGTGCCGAGGTCAGAATAATCTGCAAAAATATCTGTTAGGACCGAGAGATCGCATCTGAAACTTAAAAATAAGGGAAGACAAAATTAGGCCAAAAAATCATATCATTTAATAAAAAATCCGTAACTTTTCGAAATTGTAGAAAAATAGCATCGATCTTAAAAAATCTGCAAAAATGTCTGTTGGAATCTATAGATCGCCATCTTCAACTTAAAAATAAGAGCAGACCAAATTAGGTAATAAAATTCATATCTTTTAATATAACGATTCATATCATACACAAAATGTAGAAAATAGTTCGGAGCTCAGAAATATCCGCAAAAATGTCAGTTAGAACCAGGAGATTGACATCTTCAATTGAAAAATAAGAGAAGACAAAATTAGGACAAAGATCATATCATTTAATAAAAAAATCCATATCTTCCAAAAAAAATAGCCCCGAGGTCAGATAAATCCGTAAAAATGTCCGTTGGAACTGTGAGATCGCCATCTTCAACTGAAAAATAAGATAAGACATACTTAGTCTATAAAATAATATTATTTAATAAAAAGATACATGTCTTCAATGAACTTTTTAAAATAGTTCCGCCTGAGAAAAATCCGCAAAAATGTCCGTTGGAACCGGGAGATCGACATCTTCTACTAAAAATAAGAGAAGACAAAATTAGGCTAAAAATCATATCATTTAATATAAAGATTCATATCATACATAAAATTTAGAAAATAGTCCGGAGCTTAGAAAAATCCCTAAAAATGTCTGTGGGAACCGGGAGATCGCCATCTTCAACGAAAAAAATAAGAGAGGACAAATTTAGGTCAAAATATATCATTTAATAAAAAGATCCATAAATTCTCAAAAATATATAAAAATAGTCATAACCATGCCCACGGGCACGGTTCATTTACAAATTAGCAAAAATTATTTTCGCAGCCAAAATTTAAAAGAACAAGCATTAAAAACGACGCGGGCGCCTGATAACTGTTATTTCCCCCAGTAGGACTCCCTCGGGGATTATGAAAGGCCTTTGGTTTTCCCCCCAACAGTTATCCGCCCAAGAGGCAGGACATCGTTCCCTCCCAAGTCTCCAGGCGTCATCATTTTCCCCAAAGACCTCCCACTCAAGAGAGAGCCCCAGTTAAGCGTATAGACTAAAGAGAGCACAATAAATGATGGTTTAATAAAATAAAGGTTTAATTAATCACTTATTGAATTGGTCCACTTAACTACTGTTTACCTTATCTTTTAATTGCATCCACACGCAACTCCACAGCATTGTGGTCCCCACGTACGACCATCTCATTTTGTAGGCCCCGAGTCTAGGGAGCAGACATGTGAGGGTGGAGCTTAGGTTTAATTGAATGAAGAATTAATTAGACGAATGGATATTGGTTCTCTTCAAAAAAAATTTTCCCAAAATTCAAGTTTTTCCCCCAAAACTTTCCACAAAATCTCATTTCAACCATTCATTCCTCAAGATTAAATCCAAACCGTCTTTCTATCCACTTGTTTGTCCTAGTCAGCTTGTCCTAGTCAGCCCTAGAATTCAAAAACAGTTGTGTTTTAATATATAGATAGCCCGGAGCTCTAAAACATCCGCAAAAAAGTCCGTTGGACCCGGGAGATCACCATTTTCAACTGAAAAATAAGAGAAATAAAAAATTACACTATAACAATTATATCAATTAATATAAAGATTCATATCTTACAGAAAATATAGAAAATAGCCGGGAGCTCTAGAAAATAACCGAAAAAATGTCTGTTGGAACTGGGAGATCGATATTTTCAACTAAAAAAAATAAGAGAAGACAAAATTAGGTCAAAAAATCATTTCATTTAATAAAAAGATCCATAACTTCAGAAAATGTAGAAAAATAATACCAAGCTTAGAAAAACCAGCATCTTGAATTTGAAAAGAAGTGTGGCAAACAGAATGTTATCCTTCAGAGGAGTATGTCGGTTAGTAGGAAGAGTGAGTGGGGCTCGCTCCTCCGCGCATTGTTGGTGAGTGACGCTAGAAGAACAGACGTGGCTTTCTTCCCTCTCATTTCTCCTTGTGTCAGCTGCAAATCCATGTGGACTGTAACCTTGAGTGAATTGATCCATTACCTGGTCTAAAATGTTGTGAATGGATCGCCCATTGGTGGAGGGCCCAGGACCTCAATTGTGCCCAAAGGCGCAGTTGTTATTCCACATCTTTTGATTCTGTTGAGATGTAGGAGTCTCATTGAGCTGCAAGTTCTCTTACCACTCATGCCTTTGCTTGCCTAACCTCGGGTCTCTGGAAGTGGTTCGCTTCCTTACGGGTGTTTGAGTTGGATTAGGTGGCTGATGCTCCTCGTTAGCCTATAGTGGGTGCCTCATGATTTATTGCATAACAGCTGCTAAAACGGTCAGGCTTTTTTCGATCTGCTCAGTGAACTTGTTGAATTTCTCCTGAGTCACGAAGTACTCTTAGCTCCTTTGATGATGACCCAGAATCTGCAGCATCTTCGATGAGAACGACATCCTCGTTTCGAGTGTTCTCAGCCAAACCAAGAATTGGTTCAGTGTTCTCGGGTCCAGTCGACATAGGGCTGTAGTTGCCTTGGGATGTTGACTAAGCTTTCCCACAGATGGTGCTAACTGTTAAAGCCAAAATTGGAATCAACAGTATCTGTGCTGATGCGGACTCCTCTGTCGAGGTGGAGCCTCGTCCGCTGGTGGAGTGTGACCTTTGGATTGAAGAACCTGGGTTGATGATAGGTGGGACAAGAGAGCACATTATGGATGTATGATCGAAATGTGACAATCGTGCGACCCTTGGGCTAACGTGAACCTTGATTAATAGTTGAAAAGAACAGTAGATCGACTCTCCTATTGAGTCAAATCACAAGCTTCCTGTACCACAAAGAAACGTCAAGGGGGATCAGATCTGGGTCCCGACCCACATCTCATTTGATGCTTAGGTTAGACGAGAACTTAAGGAAAAGCTTGGGTCTATCAAGATCAACCCGCATAGGTTTGTCTTGAGTCAGTCTCATCAAGCTGTATGGAGGAAGAAATATAAAGTATGTAGACGAAGAATAATAAAGTGTTTTAAGTTTTCTCGTACACCCCTCTTCTTTTTGTCCTTTCTGAATTTATAGACTTTGGTGGTCTCTTCAGTGACATTGGGAGAATAACGGTCACCAATTAACTTCCCCTCTTAATAGGGATAACTGTGGTGTACGCCTCTGCTATTTATGAGCCCATTATCAATCGTACGTTTGAGCAACGGAGGTTCAATAGGCAAATGACACGTGGGCTTTGACTGTGTCAGTTTTCTGCTTCCTTCGTGGACCTCATGGGCTTTGGTGTCAATCAAGTGAGCCTCTTCAGTGCCAGCCCAAGGGTTAAACAATAAGAGAAGCCAAAAATTACGCTTTAAAAATCATATCATTAAATATAAACATGTACATCTTTCAGAAAATGAAGAAAATTTAATAGCACCAAGTTAAGAAAAATACACAAAAATGTATGTTGGAACAGGGAGATCTTCAAATTCAAAAGAAAAATAAGAGAAGAAAATATTAGGCCCAAAATCTTATCTTTTAATAAAACGATCCTTATCTTCCAAAAAATGTGGACAATAGCCCGGAGCTCAGTAAAATCCAAAAAAAAGTCCGTTGGAACTGGTAAATATCCATCTTCAACCGAAAATTAGAGAAGACAAAATTAGGCAAAAAATCATATTATTTAAAAAAAGATGCATATCTTGCAAAAATTTAGAAAATAGCTCCGAGCTCAAGAAAATCCACAAAAATATTTGTTGGAACCGAAAGATTGCCTGCTTCAACAAGAAAATAAAAGAAAACAAAATTAGTCCCAAAAATCATATCATTTAATAAAACGATCCATATCTCCCAAAAATGTGGAAAATAGACCGGAGCTAAAAAATATCTGCAGAAATGTCCGCACTACAAAACAAAGGGTAGTTTCTAGCAGTTTAGTTTGTGGCGGTTTGGAAAACTGCCGCAAATCCTTCTATTTGTGGCGGTTACGACCCGTCAGTGCCAAATGAATATTCTGTAGCGGTTCTAAACCATCACAGTATTAAAAAAATAAATAATCACAAGGGCGGGAACAAAAAGCGGGAAGGAGGGAAAGAAATTTTCGTTACAAGTGGATTTGATACCAATAGTATATTTGTGTTTCGCGGCAACGAACCGCAACAAAATTCAACCAATTGCAAAAGTAAATGATATAATAATAATCCAGGTCTTATCAGCCGATAGAACCCTATTTTTCTCTGTATATACCCGAGGCGAAGATCAATTTCGTCCGTTGTTTCGTCGAGCGATCGCCTTCGAGCGATCACCGTCGATTATACTGTTGCTTCTCGGGAACGCCGCTAGAACCCTATTCTACACCCTACCCGAGGCTTAGAAAGTCCATCATCGTTTCGTCGATCGATCGCCGTCGATTTCTACGGTTGCTTCTCGGAATTTCGTTGAATTCTTCGAGCAATCGCCATCTACTTTCTTCGATTTCGTCGATTGCCCAGGATTTCTTCGAGCGATCGCTACCCAATTTCGATATCTTCGAGCGATCGCTGCCCAGTTCCGTTCTCTTCGAGCGATCGTCGTCGATCGTCCAGGATTTCGTCGATCTCTGCCCAGGTTTCGTCGATTGCTGACCAGATCATCCATCGCGGCCCGGGATTTCGTCGATTGCTGCCCCGTTCGTTGATTGCTGCCCAGGATTTCGAGTTCGTCGAGTGCTGCCCAGGATTTCATCGATTGCGCTTTATTCAGGTATTTTTAAGATAAATTTCAGATTTTTAATCTTGATTTCTAATGCCAACTGGGTTCATTTTTATTGCCTATTACATGATTGCTCGATTTAATCATGGACAATGTCACCACAGGGTATAAAGCACGCTCAATGCCTCTATGTCCCGATATTTATAATAAGGGAAATTTAGGAAAAAGGATGGCTGCGGTATTACATAGAATATATGCTCTATATCCTGCATAAAATTTTTATATTTTGTATGCTAGCATCGATTAGGTTATGAGCTGGCCATCATTTTTAGATTGCTTCTTATTTGTATGCTTATATGAATATTTATTGTTTTTGTTTGTGTTGAGAAAACAAGATTTTTGTTAACCCTATAACACTAATTAGTATTTTCTGTATGAAGGATGGATAAGTCTTGGATTCAACAACCAAAAGTGAATGCATTCTTAGATTTTGCTTTTGAGCGCAAGGCTATTCGTGGTAAAATTTTGTGCCCTTGTGAACATTGCAAAATTTTAAAGTCTGGCACAAGGGACGAATGTTTCGAACATTTACTCTTCACACATTTTCCAAGAAATTACACATTTTGGGATTCACATGGAGAGGTGGTTTCATCTAGTAATGTCGAACAAGTGGATCAAGGATCGCATCTTAGAAGGGATCCAGCTCCCCAACCTGGAGATACGATACAAGAAATGGTATATGATGCATTTACCAGGGGATTGAATAGTCAAGAGATGACTGAATCGGGTGTTGATGGAGACGTTGGGATGTCAAACACGAATAGAGAATCAAGTGGTGGTAATGCCAAAGAGTTTTATGACTTGCTAAAAGATAATGAACAACCATTATACGATGGATGCACCAAGTTCTCGAAACTCTCATTTCTAATCAAGTTATATCACATTAAGTGTTTGTGTGGTGTTAGTGATAATGCTATGGATATGATTTTTAAATTGTTGCATGATGTGTTTCCATATGCAAATATCCCTCCATCTAATTACGATGCTAAGAAGATCATTAACAAACTTGGTCTTAAGTATGAAAAAATTCATGCGTGTCCTAATGATTGCATGCTATATTGGGGGCCGGATGCGGATAGAGAACAGTGCAAAGAATGTGAGGTGTCTAGGTGGAAGAAAAAATCGAAGAAGACAAAACAACCTGCAAAGGTATTACGCTACTTTCCCCTGAAATCAAGATTACAAAGATTGTTTATGTCTTCTAAAACTGCTGAGAGTATGAGGTGGCACTCAAGTGAACCTAGGGTTGATGATATGATGAGACACCCAAGGGATTATGAAGCATGGAAACATTTTGATTACATACATACTGAATTTGCTTCTGAGGAACGTAACGTTCGACTTGCATTAGCTTCTGACGGTTTCAATCCCTTCGGAAATTTAAGCACAAGTTATAGTATTTGGCCAGTTTTATTGATCCCATACAATAGTCCTCCATGAATGTGTATGAGATCAACTGAATTCATTGTTTCTATGTTGATTCCTGGGAAGAAAATGCCGGGAAACAATATTGATATCTATTTGCAACCTTTAATTTCCGAGTTGAAAGAATTGTGGGAAAAAGGGGTTGAGACATATGATGCGTCTAGAAAAGAGGTGTTTGTGATGAAGGCAGCTCTATTGTGGACTATTAGTGACTTCCCAGGGCTTGGAAATCTTTCGGGTTGGAATACACATACTGGTTATGCTTGTCCCTCATGTAATTTTGATCAAATTCCTCTCTATTTGGGTTGTAGTAGGAAGTGGTGTTTCATGGGCCATCGTCGGTTTTTACGGCAAGGCCACAAGTTTCGGTTGAATCGTCTTCGTTTTGATGGACGTATGGAAGATAGGGACCGGCCTAAATTGTTATCTGGGTCAGAGATTTTGAATCAAATGGAGAATATAGAGTTTTTCTTTGGAAAACGTTCTTCAACAACTAGTAGTACTACTGAAAGCAGAACGCGGAAGAGAGCAAATGTTGATCAATTTGCAAAGCAATGGAAAAAGAGAAGTATATTTTTCCAACTTCCATATTGGGAGTCTAATTTATTACGTCACAATCTTGATGTGATGCATATAGAGAAGAATGTGTGTGATAATGTGTTGTTTACATTAATAAATGACAGAGACAAAAGGAAAGATCATTTAGAGGCTTGAAAAGACTTGCAAAAATTGGGTATTAAAAAGGAACTCTGGCCAAAGGATGATGGAAAATCTTGTCCAGCAGCGTTGTTCACAATGAAAAGGCAAGAAATTGACACATTACTTGAGACTTTGAAATGTGTCATTGTGCCAGATGGTTACTCAAGTGATTTTACTAGATGCATAGACAGTGTGCATCGTAGAGTATTTGGATTGAAGAGCCATGATTCACACATACTTATGCAGGAGTTGTTGCCTTTGGCTATAAGGAACATTTTACCTTGTGCGGTGTCTTCTGTGTTGGTCGATTTAGGTTACTTCTTCAAACAATTGTGTTCTAAGGTTGTCAATCCTGTTGAATTGAGCAAACATCAAGAACGAATTGCACTGACCTTGTGCCATATGGAGATGTTGTTTCCACCGTCATTTTTCACTGTTATGGTGCATCTAACAATTCATTTGCTTGATGAAGTTAGACTTGGAGGGCCTGTACATTATCGATGGATGTATCCTATAGAAAGGTATGTTTCATATTCAAACCATTGATTTTTTTGGTTTAATTACTTGTTTAAACACTTATCCATTAATGTGAATGTAGGTTTTTAGGAAAACTGAAACAATTTGTTCGGAATAGAGCCCAACCAGAAGGCTCGATTGCTGAGGGGTGGCTATCTGAAGAATGTATGACCTTTTGTTCGAGGTACTTGGAGGATGAAATTGAAACTAGATTCAATCGCACGGAGCACGTGGATGATGACCCTATGCTGTTTGAAGTAAGTTCAACCATGTTTCCTCCGGTGGGTAAACCAGTTAGAGACGGTACACTTGTTAGATTAAGTGACATAGAACTCATGCAAGCACATCGCCACATATTGATTAATTGCCCTCAAGTAGAAGATTTTATTAGGTAAGTTAGGTATTGATAAAATTAAATTTTATTTGAGTCGATTGTGAGAAATCGTAATGATGTTTTTATCTCTGAATGTATAGTCGGTTTCGACGCATCACGACGACGAAAATGAGGAATCGTAGAAGGAATGTGAGTTCCAATGAAATAGAAAAGGAAGTCCATCGCAAAGTTGTCAAGGCGTTTGAGATCCACGTGAGTACGACTTTCTGTCTCATTTGAGTTTATTATCGGAATTTTTTGCAAGCTACTGATGTCGTCTGTAATGTATTCATAGATTAACGATAATCCCAGAGATCAAACTTCAAAGGAAATTGTTGCACTTGCACAAGGGCCATCGAGACAAGCAAGGAAATTTACTGCTTATAATGTGAATGGGTTCAAGTTTCGAACCGTTGAGCAAGAGAAGAACTTGAAAACTCAAAATAGTGGTGTGTTTTGTAACTTTGGAACTAAGAGCTATGCAAGCACACGTGACAATAGACCAAGAGAGGGTGCAGTACCATATTATGGTAAACTGGTTGATATTATCGAGCTTAATTACCATGATGTTTTTCATGTAACCGTATTTAAGTGTGCATGGGCCAATACCATGAACCAAAGGTATATTAGAGTAGATGATTTTGGGTTCACTTCAGTAAACTTCTCTCACTTGATTCATTCCGGTGAGCACGAGGATGATGAACCATTCATTCAAGCTGCTGAGGCTCAATTGGTATTTTATATGGAGGATAAAGCAGATAAGGGGTGGAGTATTCCTATTCATGTAAAACCAAGAGACTTATATGATATGGGTGAAGAGGATGCAAGCTTGCCTTATGATAACCAGATTAATCAAGCTCAAATTTCAGATGTGGTATTTCCAGATGATGATTCACTGTTTGTTGCGAGGGCCGATGTTAATGCAGAGTTTGAGTAGGGTCGATGTTATTTGTATGCCTTTGAATTAATTTTTTTTGTTATATGTTACAACTCCGTATCTACAGTATCTGATGTTGTATCAACGTATATTCCAACGTATTTGAATTCTTAATCTCCATTTTATGGTTTTGTTATTTTGTTATTTTACATGAATAGGAATACTCCGGTGGGTAAACCATGATTTCTTAATTCTATAAAAAGGTATGAATTCTTAATTCTTCGGTGGTTAAACCATGATTTTGTTAGTTTGTTATTTTCTATGTTAGTTTGTGCTTTTTGCTAACTAAATGAATATCCTATAATACTAAATCTGACCGAAAATACCTTGTTGATTTTACATGTATTGGAGAACATAACTTTGGAGAGCATAACTTTGCTATGTCAGAAAACAGATTATATAATGCAGACTTCCAAGATCTCAAGAGGAACTATGACACATGGCTAATGCCCAATTTACTTTGCTTTGGCTCACTGGATTACACTTTACAATGTATCAGTCTCTAGTTTTTCTTCATTTTAAGATGTACAGTCGTTGGATTATTGCTATATTTTGTCTCAAAAGCGACATACAAATTTTCGCTAGCAGTGGGATTGCTTTATTAGATTAAATCAAGTGATTATAGTGAATTATTGTATTACCACATTTATATTCTGTGACCCAACCTGTTCTTGATTGTCCGATTAATGTATTCTTGCTAAGCATGTGGATTTGTTGAAATCATTCTTGCTATAAGGTTGATGTGTGGGATTGACCGATTAACTTCAGTTTTTCCTAATAATATCTAAGCATCGGCCTTTCATGTTGATGGAAGCCATGTTGTCTATGGAAGGAGATGAATATAACTGGAGTTAGTTCAAACGACCTCTTAGTTACATTTTATATACTGGATAAGTAAAATGTCATCTATATTAGCTATATTATGATGTTATTTTATGACGTATTCATTTGTTTTGTAGACATGAATATTATAGCTATTTTGGATTGACATGTATAACTCGTTGTTCACTGACCAGTGAATGTTCAAAATATCATGCATAATAATCTATGTTATATGGTAATAGTTGTGCTTTTTTGCTTTGCATACTCTTATATGTTTAACAGTCAAGGGTATCTGTTTGTACTCTGGAACACTGGTGCAGAAACATGTATTGTCATGATAGTGCTTCTGATTCTTTCACTTTAGAGCCTAAAAAAACAGGATGCATATTCTGGTTAGTAATTGTCTCAATGTAGTGAATCTTCTGTTAGCAAAGGGGAAGAAGTGATTTGTATTAATAAACATAGAGTAAGGTGCTATGCAAATCATTTAACAGTTGAGACCAAGAGTTAAGTCTTCCAATTGATCACTAAAGGAACAGTGGAACCAGTAAAAGGCACTATTAGAGTGAATTGGTTAGAGTTGGGGCAGATGAAAATGGTGTAGACTGGGTCAGAATTGAGAGAACACTGGGAACTGGATTGTGGAGGGGGCATATTGCTACATCTGTCAAGAAATTGTTAATGACATTATTCCAATTGTTCAGATGTCCTGTCCACCTCTGCTTATTTTCATCTCTTTTCTTTAATATTTATTCCAGTTTTGATGGTATTCTGGTGTCAGCTAAGGGTTTTTGTATAGAATGTTTTTATTTTGGAACCCCTTTTTTGGGTCTATACCTGCATGTTAAATCTAATGCTAGTCTCCAAAATTTTAGTCCTATTAATAGACTTATTGCTTATTTGTTGAAGATAGTTTATCATTTATGTTCTTTTGATATCTCTTTTTTACTTCTCTAGCTACCGCATAGTAGTTGAAATCCATGATAATTTTTAAAATAATTTTGGATGTTGTCTTGTTACAGTTTATGAAACTTGCAAACTAGGAACTCATTCACCTCTAAGTTTTGGAAGCCAACTGGAGCCATCCTATGGAAAATGTCTATCTTCTGGCTTAGTTCTTGATGACTGCCCCCAACAAGTGAAGATTGCGGGAAATAGTCTGTTTTCTATCAGCTCATTAAGCGATTATTTTCCATTCTTTCCAAAGGCTGGACTGTGAAGGGATTCATTAGTGCTCTTACAAAAGTCATCAGGGATCTAAAACTACCTATAAATTCTTCTCAAAATCAGGAGGAGGGGAGTGCAGGCCCTTGCACGGTTTGTTTGTTTTTTCTGTTCTTTTTTGCTCTTTTTCATAGTAGGATGTCATAAATACTTTTTCCTCCCGTTTTCCTGTGTTGATCATAGTACTAGCTTTGGTAATCGATACCGTTGAGCAAACACTTCTATTATATGTTTAACAGTCAATGGTATCTGTTTGTACTCTGGAACACTGGTGCAGAAACATGTATTGTCATGATAGTGCTTCTGATTCTTTCACTTTAGAGCCTAAAAACAGGATGCATATTCTAGTTAGTAATTGTCTCAATGTAGTGAATCTTCTGTTAGCAAAGGGGAAGAAGTGATTTGTATTAATAAACATAGAGTAAGGTGCTATGCAAATCATTTAACAGTTGAGACCAAGAGTTAAGTCTTCCAATTGATCACTAAAGGAACAGTGGAACCAGTAAGAGGCACTATTAGAGTGAATTGGTTAGAGTTGGGGCAGATGAAAATGGTGTAGACTGGGTCAGAATTGAGAGAACACTGGGAACTAGATTGTGGAGGGGGCATATTGCTACATCTATCAAGAAATTGTTAATGACATTATTCCAATTGTTCAGATGTCCTGTCCACCTCTGCTTGTTTTCATCTCTTTTCTTTAATATTTATTCCAGTTTTGATGGTATTCTGGTGTCAGCTAAGAGTTTTTGTATAGAATGTTTTTATTTTGGAACCCCTTTTTTTGGGTCTATACCTGCATGTTAAATCTAATGCTAGTCTCCAAAATTTTAGTCCTATTAATAGACTTATTGCTTATTTGTTGAAGATAGTTTATCATTTATGTTCTTTTGATATCTCTTTTTTACTTCTCTAGCTACCGCATAGTAGTTGAAATCCATGATAATTTTTAAAATAATTTTGGATGTTGATTGTTACAGTTTATGAAACTTGCAAACTAGGAACTCATTCACCTCTAAGTTTTGGAAGCCAACTGGAGCCATTCTATGGAAAATGTCT
Source organism: Scilla litardierei (assembly GCA_030789695.1). Taxonomy (NCBI): domain Eukaryota; kingdom Viridiplantae; phylum Streptophyta; class Magnoliopsida; order Asparagales; family Asparagaceae; genus Scilla; species Scilla litardierei. Next base: position 101,724,188 of record CM061134.1, on the reverse strand, counting down.
ATCTTCTGGCTTAGTTCTTGTTGACTGCCCCCCCAACAAGTGAAGATTGCGGGAAATAGTCTGTTTTCTATCAGCTCATTAAGCGATTATTTTCTGGCTCTTTCCAAAGGCTGGACTGTGAAGGTTCAATTGCACGGTTTGTTTGTTTTTTCTGTTCTTTTTTGCTCTTTTTCATAGTAGGCTGTCATAAATACTTTTTCCTCCCGTTTTCCTGTGTTGATCATAGTACTAGCTTTGGTAATCGATACCGTTGAGCAAACACTTATATTATAAGGTCGATACAAGTGCGGCATAAAACTGCTATTCACAAAGTATTTTTTATAGTTGAATTTTCTCTTTCAGTATGTTATGACATATCTCTATAAGCTTAGCCGTGTCCATGAAATATAGGCTGCATGCATTTAGTCATCAATGTTAATAACATCAGCTAACATCCCCCTAAACTTTTCCCTCAACCGTCGTTATTATTGTTTGACAGAAAACATTATCGAAAATTGGACAGTAATGCTAGAGCAATCACGTTCAGAGTAGGGAGTAATACAGGCTTTCATTGGGATACACCAGATAGCATCAGGCTCATCATCATAATTGCATAAAGGAGGCTGTGTAGCTATCTCTCTCCAGATAACAATCTCATTTGTAATAGGTTTGACCCAAATAACAGTATGGTTCTTCTTTGCAACAACATTAACCATCGTTACATTTGCATTTCAAACATTAACCACCAGTTTTTTATTTAGAAAAACCAAAGCTGACTATATCATAACATTTGTTATATTCACTCCTCTTATTGTTGGTAGGTACAAGGATTGAGCAAAATGCAGACTTGTTGATTTCTATATCATCCTCCTTACTTTTTTGGTTTACAATTTCTTTGTCAACATGCAGACTTGAAGTTTAATTGTTATAATGTGAATGCAAGCTTTATGCTAACTGTTGGCCTGAGGGCGAGGAAGAGGAGATGAATATATCACTAGGAACCTGGCCTCTCCTTTTTGTGTGATCGAACTACACATATACTGGCTCTAGCTCTACTTGCCCCATGTGCATTTTTGTACTTTTGGATTCACTGTTTTCACTGTGCTTTGACATTTGTATGAAATTCCATTTATCCTTTGGTATATTGATTAATGCTTACCTTTGCAGTTACATATGGCATCAGAGGATGAGGGTAGCAGCGTAAGACGCCAGCGCAAGAAAGGAGCGTCGTCAATGTACAAGTCCACTGGGATCTGTGAGCTGATAGGTTGGTTTAAATTCAAGTCATGATTATAAAGGAATTGCATCTTGAATGTAATTTAATGATCTTAATTATGCAGATGTTTCAGATCCTGCAAACCCCCAAAAGTGTGGGACAAAGATTTTGAAAAATGCTAGTGACATTCATGATAAGGTCGCCTTCCAGAAGAGAGTAATACTCACATTTAAACCAAGGGGTCCTGGCATTGTAGGAGAGGCTGTTAAGCCACTCCACTCTATTTTAAAGGAGGTGATATTGGATAATGGAAAGTATCCTGTGGGTGTAAAGGATTGGAAGTCAATACCAATGGAGATCAAGGATAATGCGATCCTAACTCAAGTTCTGGTATGATTACTTCCACCAAAATTATATAATACACTTTTTTTTCTTTAATTTTCAATCTTACCCTCAACCTAACTTATTGATTTTCATTTATTTGCAGACTAAGTTTTACATTGAACCACGTGAGTGCGAAGAAGTTGCTTGCCAAGAAATAAAGAAAGCAATGGGCGGTCAATGGAAAACTAAAAGGAACAACTTATGGAAAAAATATTACGATGAAACGAAAAGTCAGAAAGATAATGAGGAAACACCACCTGAACGCATTACTAAAGATGATTGGGCATCTTTCATTGCACTAAGATTTTCTGAAAAGTGGTTGGTAAGTTTATAAATTGTTATACATTAAGTAATATATTTCATTTTATATTTTCCAAGATTTTAACATTGTGTCAAATCTTTATCTTTATTGAAGTACAATCGTGAGAGGAATAGGGAGAATGCTCTTAAGCAAGATTGTCATCCAACTACCGGGTCACGTCCATTGGCTCAACTTTATAGTTTAATGGTAACAAAAACTTATCATAGAATTAATTAATATTTATATTTTTTATTGTTTTTCGATTCCATCTAGTTTTAGCTATTGCTCTAATTAGTGAAGTGGATACATTAGGCTGCAGAAACAGGAGCGGACCCCACCCGAACAGATATGGTGTTGTTGACGCGTTCCAGAGATGACGGGTCTTATCCAAACGAATCTACGAGGGAGGTTATTGTAAGTATAAATTCGTGTATGATATTGAAGTTATGCATACATGCAGTATTACCACAATATGCAAGCACAACTATATTTTTAGCTCATCAAACAATGAATCTACTTTATACTAGTGCTCATCAGACAATGAATATTTTATTGTATAAGTTATTTGAATTTGTTTGTTTTTGTTAGACTGAAATGTTTGGAACTAGAATGACATTAACTAATCACTTTTTCATTGTATAGGAGAGCATTCGATTACACTCACAACATGAAGGAGTTGAGAGGCAAGGAAGGGATGATGCTGTTGCTCGTGTATTAGGAGAAGACCACCCAGGTCGGGTGTTTGGTCTTGGTTCAAGTGGGTCTCAATCTCGGATCTTCGGTACATATAGAAGATTTGTCCCTTCTCCTTCATTCGGTTCTGATGGTGCATCACGTCCCAGTTCAAATATGGTGACGCGGGAGGAGTTTGAGAGACAGCAACAACAGCTTGATCAGTGTAGGTCTCTCTTGAACTTCTTCGTGACACAGCACCATACTCCAGAACAACTGCAGAAATTACAGGAAGACCCTCAAGTTCGAAACCTCTTCTCGTCGTCCCAGCCTTAGTTTCTTTTTTCCTTAGTTTCTTTTTTTGTTAAAGACTAGCGTTTTTATTAATTATCATCATGTGGTGTATGTTGTGTTCAAGACTCGAGTTTTTATTAAATATCATCATGTGGTGTATGCTCATGTGGTATATGCTGTGTTGTGTTGAAGACTTACAGTTTTTATTAAATATTATAATGTGGTGTATGGCGTGTTGAAGACTTGCTTTTTTGTATTAAATATTACCAAGTGGTTATGTGGTTATATTTTGTGTTTTTTGGATGCCAGTTTTTATTTTTTTGTTAATTATTTTTGTAATCGGCGGTTTAGAACCCCATTCAAATAGATCATTTTTAATTTTTTTTAAAAAATTTAATTGCATTTTTAGCGGTTAGTAACCGCCATAAACACAACAATTTTTCGCAATAAAAGCGAACCAAAACATATATTGTGGCGGTTCGAAACCGTTGCAAAACGATTTTGTTTTGGCGGTTTAGAACCGGCATACATACATTTTGTGGCGGTTCGTAACCGCCAAAGACAAATGGAATTAATTTAATTTTTTGTAATGAACAACCCGCCAAAAACGTAGATTGTGGCAGTTCGAAACCGCCACAAAATTGTGGTGCAGGCGGTTTGGTTGTGGCGGGTCGTAACCGCCAGTAATGACGTTTCTCTCGGCCATTTCAGTGGCGGTTTCCAGAACCGCTTGAAACGGGAATAGTGGCGGTTACGAAAATCCGTTACTAGCGGGTCGTAACCGCCACTATTCCCGTTTCAAGCGGTTCCAAAATCCGTTACTAAGCCAATGGACATTTTGCAGATTTTTCTAAGCTTGCACATTTTCTGGAAGATATGAATGTTTTTATTAAATGATATGATTTTTGGCCTAATTTTGTCTTAATAAAAAGATTCTAACTTCCAGAAAATGTAGAAAAATAGCCCCGAGCTCAGAAAAATCTGCAAAAATCCGCTTGGAACCTAGAGATTGCCATCTTTAACTGAAAGATAAGAGAAGACTAAGTTAGGTTATAAAAATCATATCATTTAATTTAAATATTCATATCATACAGAAACTGTAGAAAATAGCCATGATCTTAAAAAATCCGGAAAAAAGTCCACTGGAACAGGGAGATCTCTGTCTTCAAATTAAAAAAGAGAAGACAAAATTAGGCCAAAAAATCAAATCATAAAAAGATTCATATCTTCCAGAAAATGTTGAAAATAGTCTCAAGCTAAGAAAAATTTGCAAAAATGTCTGTTGGAACCGGGAGATCGTCATCTTCAATTGAAAAAATAAGAGAAGAAAAACAAAGGCTATAAAAATCTTATTATTTACTAAAAAGTTTAATATCTGCTATAAAATGTAGAAAATATCACCGAACTCAAAAAAATACCCAAAAATGTTCATTGGAACCGAGAGATCGCCATCTTCAACTGCAAAAATATACAAGAGAATGACAAATTTAGGCGATAAAAATCATATCATTTAATAAAATGATTCATAACTTTCCAAGAATGTAGAAAATAGCTCAGAGCTAAGAAAATCCGCAAAAATGTTCGTTGGAACTGGGAGATCGTCGTCTTTGTCAGAAAAATAAGTGAAAACAAAATTAGGACCAAAAATCATAATATTTAATAAAAAATCTATACCTTCCAGAAAATGTAGAAAATAGGTTTGAGGTAAGAAAAATCCGCAAAAATGTCCGTTGGAACTGGAAGATCGCCATTTTCAACTAAAAAAATAGGTGAATACAAATAAGAGAAATGAACTCAGAAAAAATGGAAACCGTAAAAATGTTTAGAAAATTTTTATAAAAAGATCCTTATCTTCCAGAAAATTTAGAAAATAGCACCGAGGTCAGAGTAATCTGCAAAAATGTACGTAGTAACCTTAAGATCACCATCTTCAACAGAAAAATAAGAGAACACAAAACTAGGCCAAAAAATCATATCATTTAATAAAAAGAACCATAAATTCCCAAAAATGTAGAAATAAGGCCCAGAGCTAAGAAAAATCCGCAAAATGTCCGTTGAAACCGGGAGATCACCATATTCAACTGAAAAATAAGAGCAGATAAAATTAGGTTATAAAATAATATCATTTAATATAAAGATTCATACCATATAGAAAATGTAGAAAATAGCCCTTAGCTCAAAAAATCCGCACAAATGTAAATTGGAATCGGGAAATCGTCATCTTCAACTGAAAAAGAAAATGACAAAATTAGGCTAAAAATCATATCATTTAATTAAATATCCATATCTTCCCGAAAAGGTAGAAAAATAGCCCTAAGTTAAGAAAAATCCGTAAAAATGTCTGTTTGAAAGAGCATATCGCCATCTTCAACTGAAAAAATAAGAGAAGACAAATGTAGCCTATAAAAATCATATCATTTAGTAAAAAGATCCTTATCTTTCATAAAATTTGGAAAATAGCACCGAGCTTATAAAAATCCGCAGAAATGACTATTGGAACCGAGAGATCACCATCTTCAACTGAAAAATAAGAGAAGACAAAATTAGGCCAAAAATCATCATTTAATAAAAAGATTTATATATTCCAGAAAATTTAGAAAAAAGCCCTGAGGTCAGAGTAAAACGCAAAAATGTTCGGTGGAATCGAGATACCGCCATCTTCAACTGAGAGAAGACGAAATTAGGACAAAAAATCATATCATTTAATAAAATTATCCATAAATTACCGAAAATATAGAAAAATAGACATAAAGTCAGAAAAATCCGCAAAAATATCCCTTGGAATCGAAAGATCGCTATCTTCAACTGAAAAGTAAGAGAAGACAAAAGTTGGTTACACAAATCATATCATTTAATATAAAGATTCATATATTACAGTAAATGTATAAAATAGCCAGGAGCTCAAAAAAATCGGCACAAATGTCCATTGGAACCGGGAGATCACCATCTACAGCTTAAAAAATAGAATACAAAATTAGGCCAAAAAATAATATCATTTCATAAAAAGAAACATATCTTCCAGAAAATGTAGAAAAATAGCATCAAGCTAAGAAAATCTACAAAAATGTCCTTTGGAACCTGGAGATTGCCATCTTCAACTGAAAAATAAGAAAAGATAAATGTAGGTAATAAATATCATATTATTTAATAAAAAGTTCTTTATCTTCCATAAAATGTAGAAAATAGCTCAAAAAAACCAGCAAAAATGTTCGTTGGAACTGGGAGATGGTCATCTTTGACTAAAAATAAGAGTAGACGAAACTAAGAAATAAAAATCATATCATTTAATATAAATATCCATATCTTACAGAAAATGTAGAAAATAGCCGGGAGCACAGAAAAATACGCAAAATTGTTCGTTGAAACGGGAGATTGACATCTTCATCTGAAAAATAAGAGAAGACAAAATTAGGCACAAAAAATCAGATTATTTAATAAAAATATCCATATCTTCCAGAAAATGTAGAAAATAGGCTCGAGGTCAAAAAATTCCGAAAAATGATAGTTAGAACCGGGAGATCGCCACCTTCAAAAAAATAAGAGAAGACAAACTTAAGCTATGAAAATCATATCATTTAATAAAAAGATTCATATCTTCAATTATTTGTAGAAAATTACGCCGAGCTCAGAAAATTCCACAAAAATGTCTGTTGTTACCAGGAGATCGCCATCTTCAACTAAAAAATATATGAGAAGATAAGCTTAGGCTATAAAAATCAGATCATTTAATAAAAAAACCCTAGCTTTCATAAAATGTAGAAAATAGCTCAGAGCTCAGTAAAATCTGCAAAAATTTCCATTGGAACTGGGAGATCGCCATCTTCAATTAAAAAATAAGTAAAACAAAATAGGCCAAAAAATCATATCATTTAATAAAAAGATCCATATCTTTCATAAAATATAGAAATTAGCATGGAGCTCTAAAAAATCCGTACAAATGTCCGTTGGAACCGGGAGATCGATATCTTAAATTAAAAAAAGAGAAGACTTACTAAGCCAAAAAATCGTATCATTTAATAAAAAGATCCATATCAAAGGTAGAAAATTCGATTCAAATTGGTAAAAGTCTACAAAAATGTCCGTTATAACTAGTAGATCGCCATTTTCAACTGAAAAAATAAGGGAAGAAAAACATAGGATATAAAAATCATCCCATTGAATAAAAAGATACATATCTATTATACATTTGAGAGCATATTTTGAATTTTGTCCTACAAGGATAAGATGACTAGGACATATAGTTGATGACTAGGACAAAAATTTAGAGGGAGGACTTTTAAATTTTGGGTTTAAATTTTGAAATGTGTGTAAACAAATTTTGAATTGTGTTTAAACCACACACTACTCTGTTGGTGGGAACTCCTGGCCCGCATAAATTTAAAAATTTAAACCTTAGGGGGAAATCAAAATTTGTGACGCGGGGGAACAAAACAACTGCTCTCTCATCTCGCATCTTCCCCCATGTTATCCATAAATCCAATGAAATGTTTGGCTGTTGACGTGTTTTTTTCTTGTGGGCTGACGACAATGGATGGTGTTTTGTATTACAGTGCATCAGAGTGGAAGGTCCCTACTACATTCATCTATGGCCAGGGCAGTGCTCGCTCCAAGAAGATGAAAGTACAGTCTGAGATTATCAGGGTTCCTCAGGTCTCCTCTCTCTCTCTCTCTCTCTCTCTCTCTCTCTCTCTCTCTCTCTCTCTCTCTCTCTCTCTCTCTCTCTCTCTTAAAGCAATTCATGTTGCAAATGTTAACCTTATTTTGATTCATTTATTGGGAAAAATTTGCAGGCAGGGCACTTAATTTGTGTTCATAGACAACCCATCAGGATTCCATGCGGCAGTGATCCATGGTTGCCGGTGATCCATCTTTGAGGCAGTGCTCAAGCTCGATCCCAAGATTAGTACTCTTTATTCTTTGTGTGTTGTTTGTTTTATTTTTCTGTCCTTTTGATTTGTGAAACCAGAGCCTCAGGTTGTTGACAAGGAAACCCAGATGAAAAAAACATGAAAGGTAAATAAAATACAGCAAAATCTGAAGGGAATTTTCATTCTATTGGGTTTTTACAGGAAGAGAGAAGCAACATCTTTGTGTACCCATTTCCCTTTATTCAACCACCTAAATAATTTTTTATGCACTGTTTTCTGATTAGTTCTCAAAATGGCATGGATGAATTCATGAAAACATGCAAAGAATCCCATATTGATTTAATTATTGCTTCCTGCCTACTTATCTTTTGATGTCTAATTGCAAAATTATGATGTATCAATGCATGAATGCTAATATATTTCAATTTGATATATACACACAAAGTGTTCGATTAAATTGCATGCTCTCTTTGCAATTAACAAAGATTTTGACATGGTAAAATGATTCCTCCAGCGTTTGTCGAATCTGGCAATTCTTATGACGAACCAGTCAAGAAGCCGACGACGATCGAACCATGCCAAGCCTGTCCAGAGGATGCTAATATCAGGTATATTGTTTTATGCCTACTTACATGATTTATTTTGTCATTATCTTTTGATGTCTAATTGCAAAATTCTGATGTATCAATGCATGAATGCTAATATATTTCAAATTAATAATGCTAATATAATTTTGTTGATCCGGCAGCCGTGGATGATTTCTGCGTCCCATGGCCGACTGGATCCCTCGACGATCATATGGAAGCAATTCTGTCGGTATGGCTGCCGTTGGATGGTGGTTGGACGGAGTCTGCCAGGTTGTTGTAGTATCTTGCACCTATCAGTTTCCTGGGTGTAAAGCTTACGTCAAAAGGTTATGTTGTTTACAGTTCTCTATAAAACTTATGTTTCAGATACATGTAATCCTGTCATTTAGGAATAACTCTAATTTTCAGTTAGAAATATTTTTCCAGAAAAAGTTAATGATGGGGGATTATAGAGTTACTTGTTAAAATCTGATTTTTTGAAATCAGCCCCTTCCATACAGACCCCTTTCCATCTTGAAGGCATCGCACCTATCCCTGTATCTTTGAAACTCGGTGGCCAGATGCCTAATAGGAAAATACGATGAATTAGCAGAAAGAAAGAAAAAGCTCGAAATAATAGAAACTTTCAATTATATGATCAATGTATGCATAGACTACATATAGTGCATCATATATACTACATGTATGTGATAGCATTATCTGTAGCCTTATGTGTACAGTAATCATATTATTGGCATTTTCTAAACACTGGATGATCAGAAAGAGGGAGAGAGAGTGTGGGTATGGGTGTGGTGTGTGTGTGGAGAAGAACATGTATCGATAATTGCAAAATTCTGATGTATCACTGCATGAATGCTACTATATTTCAAATTAATGATGCTTTCACTACTACAAAATGGACCTTTAACAGCGCTTAAATAAGGGCTTTAATAGCGCTTTACAAGCGCTGTCTATCTCGCCGCTGCTATAGGGGGGCTGGTTTTAATAGCGCTTTACAATCGCTGTTAAAGGGATCCTTTAACAGCGCTTGTTTGTGCAAGCGCTGTTAAAGGGGTGGCCTTTAACAGTGCTTGTTAGTGCAAGCGCTGTTAAAGGCCCCCCTTTAACAGCGCTTCTTTAGTGCAAGCGCTGTTAAAGGCCCCCCTTTAACAGCGCTTGTTTGTGCAAGCGCTGTTAAAGGGGGGCCTTTAACAGCGCTTGTTAGTGCAAGCGCTGTTAAAGGGGGGCCTTTAACAGCTTCTATAGTGCAAGCGCTGTTAAAGGGGGGGCCTTTAACAGCGCTTCTTTAGTGCAAGCGCTGTTAAAGGCCCCCCTTTAACAGCGCTTGTTTGTGCAAGCGCTGTTAAAGGGGGGGCCTTTAACAGTGCTTGGTAGTGCAAGCGCTGTTAAAGGGGGGCCTTTAACAGCGCTTCTATAGTGCAAGCGCTGTTAAAGGGGGGCCTTTAACAGCTCTTGTTAGTGCCGACAAGGCAGCAAAAGTCGAGAATTGCATAGTTGATGTCCACATATGAATTGCAACACGCAGCTTCAATTTGAAGATCTACACGGTTTGACACGATATGCACCACATGTTCTGCACTCAAAAAGCAGGCCATTTCGAAACATATATTTCTTAGTCCCGTGAAATAGAAAACGACAATGAAAAAGATTACTCCAAGCTGTGAATTTTGAGGGCAAGTATTGACACCACATAATTTGAAAAAAAATATCCAAACATAATTCAGCTAACAGTATGATCTTTGTCTGTGTCTTCAAATTGTTTGGACATTACTCAAGTTCTCCAAAAACACACAACATTTCATACAAAACGGAAAACAGTGGGAGAAAAGCCAAGTATGATCTTCAGCCAGACGATTTAGTCATAAACTGCCGTCGTGGATGCTTGCTTGAACTCGACTTGAAACTGGTGGAAGCCGTCTCCAGTCATAGCGCCTCCCGACTGGCACCTTGTAAGTCCAAAATCCGTCAGAACACACGAGTGATATGCCGCATGCAAGAAATCTTGCATACAAAGGATTTGAAGCTTCACTGCCTTGATAAAAAGGATTTGAAGAGGAGTCGGAATTTTAAAGCTTCCAACCTATAGGACAGAGGATAAAAGTAAATGGAATGAAAAAAGAGAACCGTTGAAAAATCAATGGCCCAACATTAACAAATGAACAATATTATGGAATTTAGATATAAATACAGCTGATTAGGATCTCGGTGGGGAAACTAAAACAAATGAACAATATTAATATGATATAAATATAGCTGATTATGGAATTTAGATGCCCAAATTTGGTTAATATCGTTGAAAAATCAATGGCCCCATTAGTTTAATGTGGATTCATACTACAAAGAGAATTGAACTCTAAATAGGGGCTACATTTCTCCAAATTGCCAAAAACTTGTATCCATTATCTTTAGACTAACGTGAACTTTCTAAAATTCTCTAAAACTCCCTTAAACTTCCTCCAACATTATCTCTAAACTACCTTCTGTCCGTGAGTAGTCAAGTATTTCATTACGTGGGTTTTTTGTGTGACAAAATACCCTTTCCAAAGGAAGAATAAAACAAATTTGACATATGCATTCTAGTGCTTTATTATTATTATTATTATTATTATTATTTTTACAGACATATATGTCAATTTTAGGAGATTTTTTGTTATTTTTATTTATTTGGGACCCACAAGTTAGCTTCATGTATATTAAGGGTAAAATGGCATTTTTAACGATGTTGTTGACTATACATAATATAGAAAGATTAAATGGGCTTAGATAAATTTAAAAAGTTCACTATAGTTTTGAGATAATATATGAAAGTTTTGGTAGTATGTGTATATGAAAGGCAAAATAAGAATTGATTGTTTCTTTTTAGTGTTTGTGTGTATGTCCGATAGCTAGCTTTTCATGTATGTGACAAGAAGAACAGTTAACCATATAAGCCACACATTTTATATTTGTATAAGAATTTTTATTATATAGAGATTATTTTATTATTTTTTATTTTCATAAGGCAAAATGATTGATATTTTATTTTAATGTGCTTCTTTTTCAGGTGAAGAAGAATAATAGACTTCTAATTCATAGGTGCATACAACTAGAATCGCTGACAATTTTAAATGAAGCTTACCAGCATCTTGCTTTGGGGGGACTATACCGACAGCAGTTCCTACACACATGAAGAACAAATGAGAACACATTAAAGCATGAATAAGAAACGAAAACAAAACTTTATGCAAGATGCATCCATCAGTAAAATACTACGCTTCAGCCGGCAAGACAACATAACATATTCGAGGAAACTGTTTAGATGAAAAAAGATTTACGCAAGACACATGCAAAATGCAGGGTCCTACACATGGGTTCAAGAACTGGAACTAGTCCCATAGATCAGAGCAACATGTATTTCAGAGGGGTAAAAATCAAGCGCATGAACCCTTCTTTTGTCTTCACCCATAAAACCATATAAAGGCCTAAAAACATGATGAACATCCCTGCCAGGCTGCATAGAAACACTCTCAAGTAATTAAGACAGTAGAGGTGATATCAATTGACAAATCAGGTTGCTAATCTATACGAGTTTAAACTGAACACACTGTGCTTTTGTAGTAATCTTACCTTCCAAGTTCGATAACTTGACCCAGAGCAATCGCCGAGAAAAGTGCAGAGCAAACTGTTTGAATCGGAGTGAACATGAATACAAGAACAGGTCCTTTCTTTTTCACTGCCCATGTTTGGAACGAAACACAGATGGCAATCACCATTCCACCCTACTCAACACAAATTAGCAATGAATGTGTGTCATTAGTTCCGATTATGCTTCGGCGATGCCAATTAATTAACAGAAAATCATACCAATAACATGCTTAATTTTTTTCCACTTGTCATCTGCATTTTGTTAATTTTGGTCTCCCTTTTGTCTTCAGACATGGATGATACTTTATACCCTATGAGCACAGGCCTCAACTTGGCATGTCGCAAGAATATTCAAGGTGAGTTTAGAATGACGATTACATATTCTGAGATCCTTTCATGGTTGGTCTCAATTAATATCGCAAATTTGACATTACGCCGATTTAGATTTACCACACTGCTAGACCACTGGTTCATTTGATAGACTCCTGACTCAAGTTATGTTGCAGATTACATGCTGCACCATCTGAAAATTGAAGAAAGCAAAGTCCCGCAGATGTGCGTGGTCCTGTACAAGGAACACGGAACCACAATGGCTGGTCTCAAGGTAAAAACTTATACACATTAGTCTTATGATAATGTGTTAATGTTATTGCATGAGGGCAAGGTGACGGATGGACTCCATATATGTATCACTACAAAATGTCGATGTTTTATTGAAAGTAAGAATACGCACTAAGCAGGATGTCAAAACCCACAGTCATGTGTTGAGGTTGTGTAACATATTAATGATGAGGATACAAGATAAAAGGTAATCAGTAGTTAGTTAAGTCATGGACTTTCCATGGATAAAATTTGGACATATTAGTTTCATAATGCGCTAGCTTGTGCTATTCCTTACACTTTGTGAATTTACTTTCATTTTTCTTCAAACTAATTCTCTATGTTTTCCTTCTTCCTCATGTGTTGTTTATAAAAATTGATTTGCAGGAACATTAAGCGTATACTTAAATAATGTGACATGTGTCAAATGCTGAAATTAAGAATTTATTGGAAGCTAGATAATAACATATGTA
>CM061134.1:101660727-101710690 GCA_030789695.1 Scilla litardierei | reverse complement strand
CCAAAAATCGTTCATTTTAATAAAAAGATCCACATCTTCCAAAAAATATAGAAAATATATTCAAGCTAAGTAAAATCTGCAAAAATATCCGTTTGAACAGGAAGAACACCATTTTCAATTGAAAAATAACAGAAGACAAAATTAGGCCATAAAATCATCTCATTTAATATAAAGATTCATATCTTATGGAAAATTTAGAAAATAGCCTAGAGCTCAGAAACATCCGCAGAAATGTCCGTTGGAAACGGGAGATTGCCATCTTCTTCTGAAATATAAAAGAAGACAAAATTTGGCCAAAACTTAAATGATTTAATAAAAATGTCCAGATCTTCCAGAACTGTAGAAAATAGCCTCTAGGTCAAAAAAATCCGCAAAAATGTCCTTGGAACTGGGAGATTGCCATCTTCTGCTAAAAATAGGAGAAGACAAAATTAGGCCAAAAAATCATATCAGTTAATAAAATGATGCATATCTTCCATAAAATGTAGAAAAATAGCTCCTAGCTTAGGAAAATCCGCAAAAATTTGAGTTTGAACCGGGATATGGTCATCTTCCACTGAAAAAAGAGAAGATAAAATTAGGCAAAATAATTCATATCATTTAATAAAAAGGTCCGTATCTTACAGAAAATGTAGAAAAGAGTCCAGTGCTCAGAAAAATTCGATCAAATGTCCGTTGGAAATGGGAGATCACCATCTTCAACTAAAAAAAGAGAAGACAAAATTAGGCCAAATAACATATCATTTAATAAAAATGTCCATATCTTCAAAAAATATAGAAAAATTGCACCAAGCTAAGAAAAATCTGCAAAAATGTCCATTTGAATTGGTAGATCGCCATATTAACTGATAAAATAAGAGAAGACAAACGTAGGCTATAAAAATCATATCATTTAATAAACAGAGATATATTTCCATAAAATGTAGAAAATAGCACTGAGCTCAGAAAAATCAGCAAAAATGTCTGTTGTAACAGGGAGATCGCCATTTTCAACTGAAAAATAAGAGAAGACAAAATTAGGCCAAAATCGTACCATTTAAAAAGAAGATCAATATCTTCAAAAAAATTTAGAAAATATCTGTGAGGTCAATAAATCTACAATAACGTCCATTGGAGCCGGTAGGTGGCCATATTAAATTAAAAAAATAAGAGAAGACAAAATTTTGGCCAAAAATCATATCATTTAATAAAAAGATACATTACTTTTCGAAAATGTAGAAAAGTAGTCCCGAGCTTAGGATAATCGGCAAAAATGTCCGTTGGAACTATGAGATGGCCATTTTCAATTAAAAAAGAGAAGACAAAATTAGGCTATAAAAATCATATCATTTAATATAAACATCCATATCTTACAGAAAATATAGAAAATAGCCCGGAGCTCAAATTTTTTTAGCACAAATGTCCTTTGGAACTGAGAGACCGCCATCTTCAACCAAAAAAGAAAAGACAAAATTAGGCCGAAAAATCATAACATTTAATAAAAGATCCATATATTCCAGAAAATGTAAAAAAATAGTTCCAAGCTAAGAAAAATCCCCAAAAATGTGCATCGGAACCGGTAGATCGCCATCTTCAACTAAAAAATAAGAGAAGAGAAATGTATGTTATAAATCATATCATTTAATAAAAAGATCCATATCTTCCTTCAAATATAGAAAATAGCATCGAGCTCATAAAAATCCGCAAAAATATCCTGGAACCAGGAGATCACCATTTTCAATTGAAAAATAAAAAAAGTCAAACTTAGGCTAATAATCAAATTATTTACTAAAAAGATCCATATCTCTCTAAAAACTTAGAAAATAGTGCCGAGGTCAGAATAATCTGCAAAAATATCTGTTAGGACCGAGAGATCGCATCTGAAACTTAAAAATAAGGGAAGACAAAATTAGGCCAAAAAATCATATCATTTAATAAAAAATCCGTAACTTTTCGAAATTGTAGAAAAATAGCATCGATCTTAAAAAATCTGCAAAAATGTCCGTTGGAATCTATAGATCGCCATCTTCAACTTAAAAATAAGAGCATACAAAATTAGGTAATAAAATTCATATCTTTTAATATAACGATTCATATCATACACAAAATGTAGAAAATAGTTCGGAGCTCAGAAATATCCGCAAAAATGTCAGTTAGAACCAGGAGATTGACATCTTCAATTGAAAAATAAGAGAAGACAAAATTAGGACAAAGATCATATCATTTAATAAAAAAATCCATATCTTCCAAAAAAAATAGCCCCGAGGTCAGATAAATCCGTAAAAATGTCCGTTGGAACTGTGAGATCGCCATCTTCAACTGAAAAATAAGATAAGACATACTTAGTCTATAAAATCATATTATTTAATAAAAAGATACATGTCTTCAATGAACTTTTTAAAATAGTTCCGCCTGAGAAAAATTCGCAAAAATGTCCGTTGGAACCGGGAGATCGACATCTTCTACTAAAAATAAGAGAAGACAAAATTAGGCTAAAAATCATATCATTTAATATAAAGATTCATATCATATATAAAATTTAGAAAATAGTCCGGAGCTTAGAAAAATCCCTAAAAATGTCTGTGGGAACCGGGAGATCGCCATCTTCAACGAAAAAAATAAGAGAGGACAAATTTAGGCCAAAATATATAATTTAATAAAAAGATCCATAAATTCTCAAAAATATATAAAAATAGTCATAACCATGCCCACGGGCACGGTTCATTTACAAATTAGCAAAAATTATTTTCGCAGCCAAAATTTAAAAGAACAAGCATTAAAAAACGACGCGGGCGCCTGATAACTGTTATTTCCCCCAGTAGGACTCCCTCGGGGATTATGAAAGGCCTTTGGTTTTCCCCCAACAGTTATCCGCCCAGGAGGCAGGACATCGTTCCCTCCCAAGTCTCCAGGCGTCATCATTTTCCCCAAAGACCTCCCACTCAAGAGAGAGCCCCAGTTAAGCGTATAGACTAAAGAGAGCACAATAAATGATGGTTTAATAAAATAAAGGTTTAATTAATCACTTATTGAATTGGTCCACTTAACTACTGTTTACCTTATCTTTTAATTGCATCCACACGCAACTCCACAGCATTGTGGTCCCCACGTACGACCATCTCATTTTGTAGGCCCCGAGTCTAGGGAGCATACATGTGAGGGTGGAGCTTGGGTTTAATTGAATGAAGAATTAATTAGACGAATGGATATTGGTTCTCTTCAAAAAAAATTTTCCCAAAATTCAAGTTTTTCCCCCAAAACTTTCCACAAAATCTCATTTCAACCATTCATTCCTCAAGATTAAATCCAAACCGTCTTTTTATCCACTTGTTTGTCCTAGTCAGCTTGTCCTAGTCAGCCCTAGAATTCAAAAACAGTTGTGTTTTAATATATAGATAGCCCGGAGCTCTAAAACATCCGCAAAAAAGTCCGTTGGACCCGGGAGATCACCATTTTCAACTGAAAAAAAAGAGAAATAAAAAATTACACTATAACAATTATATCAATTAATATAAAGATTCATATCTTACAGAAAATATAGAAAATAGCCGGGAGCTCTAGAAAATAGCCGAAAAAATGTCTGTTGGAACTGGGAGATCGATATTTTCAACTAAAAAAATAAGAGAAGACAAAATTAGGTCAAAAAATCATTTCATTTAATAAAAAGATCCATAACTTCAGAAAATGTAGAAAAATAATACCAAGCTTAGAAAAACCAGCATCTTGAATTTGAAAAGAAGTGTGGTAAACAGAATGTTATCCTTCAGAGGAGTATGTCGGTTAGTAGGAAGAGTGAGTGGGGCTCGCTCCTCCGCGCATTGTTGGTGAGTGACGCTAGAAGAACGGACGTGGCTTTCTTCCCTCTCATTTCTCCTTGTGTCAGCTGCAAATCCATGTGGACTGTAACCTTGAGTGAATTGATCCATTACCTGGTCTAAAATGTTGTGAATGGATCGCCCATTGGTGGAGGGCCCAGGACCTCAATTGTGCCCAAAGGCGCAGTTGTTATTCCACATCTTTTGATTCTGTTGAGATGTAGGAGTCTCATTGAGCTGCAAGTTCTCTTACCACTCATGCCTTTGCTTGCCTAACCTCGGGTCTCTGGAAGTGGTTCGCTTCCTTACGGGTGTTTGAGTTGGATTAGGTGGCTGATGCTCCTCGTTAGCCTATAGTGGGTGCCTCATGATTTATTGCATAGCAGCTGCTAAAAGGTCAGGCTTTTTTCGATCTGCTCAGGGAACTTGTTGAATTTCTCCTGAGTCACGAAGTACTCTTAGCTCCTTTGATGATGACCTAGAATCTGCAGCATCTTCGATGAGAACGACATCCTCGTTTCGAGTGTTCTCAGTCAAACCAAGAATTGGTTCAGTGTTCTCGGGTCCAGTCGACATAGGGCTGTAGTTGCCTTGGGATGTTGACTAAGCTTTCCCACAGACGGTGCTAACTGTTAAAGCCAAAATTGGAATCAACAGTATCTGTGCTGATGCGGACTCCTCTGTCGAGGTGGAGCCTCGTCCGCTGGTGGAGTGTGACCTTTGGATTGAAGAACCTGGGTTGATGATAGGTGGGACAAGAGAGCACATTATGGATGTATGATCGAAATGTGACAATCGTGCGACCCTTGGGCTAACGTGAACCTTGATTAATAGTTGAAAAGAACAGTAGATCGACTCTCCTATTAAGTCAAATCACAAGCTTCCTGTACCACAAAGAAACGTCAAGGGGGATCAGATCTGGGTCCCGACCCACATCTCATTTGATGCTTAGGTTAGACGAGAACTTAAGGAAAAGCTTGGGTCTATCAAGATCAACCCGCAGAGGTTTGTCTTGAGTCAGTCTCATCAAGCTGTATGGAGGAAGAAATATAAAGTATGTAGACGAAGAATAATAAAGTGTTTTAAGTTTTCTCGTACACCCCTCTTCTTTTTGTCCTTTCTGAATTTATAGACTTTGGTGGTCTCTTCAGTGACATTGGGAGAATAACGGTCACCAATTAACTTCCCCTCTTAATAGGGATAACTGTGGTGTACGCCTCTGCTATTTATGAGCCCATTATCAATCGTACGTTTGAGCAACGGAGGTTCAATAGGCAAATGACACGTGGGCTTTGACTGTGTCGGTTTTCTGCTTCCTTCGTGGACCTCATGGGCTTTGGTGTCAATCAAGTGAGCCTCTTCAGTGCCAGCCCAAGGGTTAAACAATAAGAGAAGCCAAAAATTACGCTTTAAAAATCATATCATTAAATATAAACATGTACATCTTTCAGAAAATGAAGAAAATTTAATAGCACCAAGTTAAGAAAAATACACAAAAATGTATGTTGGAACAGGGAGATCTTCAAATTCAAAAGAAAAATAAGAGAAGAAAATATTAGGCCCAAAATCTTATCTTTTAATAAAACGATCCTTATCTTCCAAAAAATGTGGACAATAGCCCGGAGCTCAGTAAAATCCACAAAAAAAGTCCGTTGGAACTGGTAAATATCCATCTTCAACCGAAAATTAGAGAAGACAAAATTAGGCAAAAAAATCATATTATTTAAAAAAAGATGCATATCTTGCAAAAATTTAGAAAATAGCTCCGAGCTCAAGAAAATCCACAAAAATATTTGTTGGAACCGAAAGATTGCCTGCTTCAACAAGAAAATAAAAGAAAACAAAATTAGGCCCAAAAATCATATCATTTAATAAAACGATCCATATCTCCCAAAAATGTGGAAAATAGACCGGAGCTAAAAAATATCTGCAGAAATGTCCGCACTACAAAACAAAGGGTAGTTTCTAGCAGTTTAGTTTGTGGCGGTTTGGAAAACTGCCGCAAATCCTTCTATTTGTGGCGGTTACGACCCGTCAGTGCCAAATGAATATTCTGTAGCGGTTCTAAACCATCACAGTATTAAAAAAATAAATAATCACAAGGGCGGGAACAAAAAGCGGGAAGGAGGGAAAGAAATTTTCTTTACAAGTGGATTTGATACCAATAGTATATTTGTGTTTCGCGGCAACGAACCGCAACAAAATTCAACCAATTGCAAAAGTAAATGATATAATAATAATCTAGGTCTTATCAACCGATAGAACCCTATTTTTCTCTGTATATACCCGAGGCGAAGATCAATTTCGTCCGTTGTTTCGTCGAGCGATCGCCTTCGAGCGATCACCGTCGATTATACTGTTGCTTCTCGGGAACGCCGCTAGAACCCTATTCTACACCCTACCTGAGGCTTAGAAAGTCCATCATCGTTTCGTCGATCGATCGCCGTCGATTTCTACGGTTGCTTCTCGGAATTTCGTTGAATTCTTCGAGCAATCGCCATCTACTTTCTTCGATTTCGTCGATTGCCCAGGATTTCTTCGAGCGATCGCTACCCAATTTCGATATCTTCGAGCGATCGCTGCCCAGTTTCGTTCTCTTCGAGCGATCGTCGTCGATCGTCCAGGATTTCGTCGATCTCTGCCCAGGTTTCGTCGATTGCTGACCAGATCATCCATCGCGGCCCGGGATTTCGTCGATTGCTGCCCCGTTCGTTGATTGCTGCCCAGGATTTCGAGTTCGTCGAGTGCTGCCCAGGATTTCATCGATTGCGCTTTATTCAGGTATTTTTAAGATAAATTTCAGATTTTTAATCTTGATTTCTAATGCCAACTGGGTTCATTTTTATTGCCTATTACATGATTGCTTGATTTAATCATGGACAATGTCACCGCAGGGTATAAAGCACGCTCAATGCCTCTATGTCCCGATACTTATAATAAGGGAAAGTTAGGAAAAAGGATGGCTGCGGTATTACATAGAATATATGCTCTATATCCTGCATAAAATTTTTATATTTTGTATGCTAGCATCGATTAGGTTATGAGCTGGCCATCATTTTTAGATTGCTTCTTATTTGTATGCTTATATGAATATTTATTGTTTTTGTTTGTGTTGAGAAAACAAGATTTTTGTTAACCCTATAACACTAATTAGTATTTTCTGTATGAAGGATGGATAAGTCTTGGATTCAACAACCAAAAGTGAATGCATTCTTAGATTTTGCTTTTGGGCGCAAGGCTATTCGTGGTAAAATTTTGTGCCCTTGTGAACATTGCAAATTTTTAAAGTCTGGCACAAGGGACGAATGTTTCGAACATTTACTCTTCACACATTTTCCAAGAAATTACACATTTTGGGATTCACATGGAGAGGTGGTTTCATCTAGTAATGTCGAACAAGTGGATCAAGGATCGCATCTTAGAAGGGATCCAGCTCCCCAACCTGGAGATACGATACAAGAAATGGTATATGATGCATTTACCAGGGGATTGAATAGTCAAGAGATGACTGAATCGGGTGTTGATGGAGACGTTGGGATGTCAAACACGAATAGAGAATCAAGTGGTGGTAATGCCAAAGAGTTTTATGACTTGCTAAAAGATAATGAACAACCATTATACGATGGATGCACCAAGTTCTCGAAACTCTCATTTCTAATCAAGTTATATCACATTAAGTGTTTGTGTGGTGTTAGTGATAATGCTATGGATATGATTTTTAAATTGTTGCATGATGTGTTTCCATATGAAAATATCCCTCCATCTAATTACGATGCTAAGAAGATCATTAACAAACTTGGTCTTAAGTATGAAAAAATTCATGTGTGTCCTAATGATTGCATGCTATATTGGGGGCCGGATGCGGATAGAGAACAGTGCAAAGAATGTGAGGTGTCTAGGTGGAAGAAAAAATCGAAGAAGACAAAACAACCTGCAAAGGTATTACGCTACTTTCCCCTGAAATCAAGATTACAAAGATTGTTTATGTCTTCTAAAACTGCTGAGAGTATGAGGTGGCACTCAAGTGAACCTAGGGTTGATGATATGATGAGACACCCAAGGGATTATGAAGCATGGAAACATTTTGATTCCATACATACTGAATTTGCTTCTGAGGAACGTAACGTTCGACTTGCATTAGCTTCTGACGGTTTCAATCCCTTCGGAAATTTAAGCACAAGTTATAGTATTTGGCCAGTTTTATTGATCCCATACAATAGTCCTCCATGAATGTGTATGAGATCAACTGAATTCATTGTTTCTATGTTGATTCCTGGGAAGAAAATGCCGGGAAACAATATTGATATCTATTTGCAACCTTTAATTTCCGAGTTGAAAGAATTGTGGGAAAAAGGGGTTGAGACATATGATGCGTCTAGAAAAGAGGTGTTTGTGATGAAGGCAGCTCTATTGTGGACTATTAGTGACTTCCCAGGGCTTGGAA
The DNA here is from genome assembly GCA_030789695.1 of Scilla litardierei. Taxonomy (NCBI): domain Eukaryota; kingdom Viridiplantae; phylum Streptophyta; class Magnoliopsida; order Asparagales; family Asparagaceae; genus Scilla; species Scilla litardierei. The sequence continues at coordinate 101,702,452 of CM061134.1, read as the reverse complement.
ATCTTTCGGGTTGGAATACACATACTGGTTATGCTTGTCCCTAATGTAATTTTGATCAAATTCCTCTCTATTTGGGTTGTAGTAGGAAGTGGTGTTTCATGGGCCATCGTCGGTTTTTACGGCAAGGCCACAAGTTTCAGTTGAATCGTCTTCGTTTTGATGGACGTATGGAAGATAGGGACCGGCCTAAATTGTTATCTGGGTCAGAGATTTTGAATCAAATGGAGAATATAGAGTTTTTCTTTGGAAAACGTTCTTCAACAACTAGTAGTACTACTGAAAGCAGAACGCGGAAGAGAGCAAATGTTGATCAATTTGCAAAGCAATGGAAAAAGAGAAGTATATTTTTCCAACTTCCATATTGGGAGTCTAATTTATTACGTCACAATCTTGATGTGATGCATATAGAGAAGAATGTGTGTGATAATGTGTTGTTTACATTAATAAATGACAGAGACAAAAGGAAAGATCATTTAGAGGCTCGAAAAGACTTGCAAAAATTGGGTATTAAAAAGGAACTCTGGCCAAAGGATGATGGAAAATCTTGTCCAGCAGCGTTGTTCACAATGAAAATGCAAGAAATTGACACATTACTTGAGACTTTGAAATGTGTCATTGTGCCAGATGGTTACTCAAGTGATTTTACTAGATGCATAGACAGTGTGCATCGTAGAGTATTTGGATTGAAGAGCCATGATTCACACATACTTATGCAGGAGTTGTTGCCTTTGGCTATAAGGAACATTTTACCTTGTGCGGTGTCTTCTGTGTTGGTCGATTTAGGTTACTTCTTCAAACAATTGTGTTCTAAGGTTGTCAATCCTGTTGAATTGAGCAAACATCAAGAACGAATTGCACTGACCTTGTGCCATATGGAGATGTTGTTTCCACCGTCATTTTTCACTGTTATGGTGCATCTAACAATTCATTTGCTTGATGAAGTTAGACTTGGAGGGCCTGTACATTATCGATGGATGTATCCTATAGAAAGGTATGTTTCATATTCAAACCATTGATTTTTTTGGTTTAATTACTTGTTTAAACACTTATCCATTAATGTGAATGTAGGTTTTTAGGAAAACTGAAAAAATTTGTTCGGAATAGAGCCCAACCAGAAGGCTCGATTGCTGAGGGGTGGATATCTGAAGAATGTATGACCTTTTGTTCGAGGTACTTGGAGGATGAAATTGAAACTAGATTCAATCGCACGGAGCACGTGGATGATGACCCTATGCTGTTTGAAGTAAGTTCAACCATGTTTCCTCCGGTGGGTAAACCAGTTGGAGACGGTACACTTGTTAGATTAAGTGACATAGAACTCATGCAAGCACATCGCCACATATTGATTAATTGCCCTCAAGTAGAAGATTTTATTAGGTAAGTTAGGTATTGATAAAATTAAATTTTATTTGAGTTGATTGTGAGAAATCGTAATGATGTTTTTATCTCTGAATGTATAGTTGGTTTCGACGCATCACGACGACGAAAATGATGAATCGTAGAAGGAATGTGAGTTCCAATGAAATAGAAAAGGAAGTCCATCGCAAAGTTGTCAAGGCGTTTGAGATCCACGTGAGTACGACTTTCTGTCTCATTTGAGTTTATTATCGGAATTTTTTGCAAGCTACTGATGTCGTCTGTAATGTATTCATAGATTAACGATAATCCCAGAGATCAAACTTCAAAGGAAATTGTTGCACTTGCACAAGGGCCATCGAGACAAGCAAGGAAATTTACTGCTTATAATGTGAATGGGTTCAAGTTTCGAACCGTTGAGCGAGAGAAGAACTTGAAAACTCAAAATAGTGGTGTGTTTTGTAACTTTGGAACTAAGAGCTATGCAAGCACACGTGACAATAGACCAAGAGAGGGTGCAGTACCATATTATGGTAAACTGGTTGATATTATCGAGCTTAATTACCATGATGTTTTTCATGTAACCGTATTTAAGTGTGCATGGGCCAATACCATGAACCAAAGGTATATTAGAGTAGATGATTTTGGGTTCACTTCAGTAAACTTCTCTCACTTGATTCATTCCGGTGAGCACGAGGATGATGAACCATTCATTCAAGCTGCTGAGGCTCAATTGGTATTTTATGTGGAGGATAAAGCAGATAAGGGGTGGAGTATTCCTATTCATGTAAAACCAAGAGACTTATATGATATGGGTGAAGAGGATGCAAGCTTGCCTTATGATAACCAGATTAATCAAGCTCAAATTTCAGATGTGGTATTTCCAGATGATGATTCACTGTTTGTTGCGAGGGCCGATGTTAATGCAGAGTTTGAGTAGGGTCGATGTTATTTGTATGCCTTTGAATTAATTTTTTTTGTTATATGTTACAACTCCGTATCTATAGTATCTGATGTTGTATCAACAAATATTCCAACGTATTTGAATTCTTAATCTCCATTTTATGGTTTTGTTATTTTGTTATTTTACATGAATAGGAATACTCCGGTGGGTAAACCATGATTTCTTAATTCTATAAAAAGGTATGAATTCTTAATTCTTCGGTGGTTAAACCATGATTTTGTTAGTTTGTTATTTTCTATGTTAGTTTGTGCTTTTTGCTAACTAAATGAATATCCTATAATACTAAATCTGACCGAAAATACCTTGTTGATTTTACATGTATTGGAGAACATAACTTTGGAGAGCATAACTTTGCTATGTCAGAAAACAGATTATATAATGCAGACTTCCAAGATCTCAAGAGGAACTATGACACATGGCTAATGCCCAATTTACTTTGCTTTGGCTCACTGGATTACACTTTACAATGTATCAGTCTCTAGTTTTTCTTCATTTTAAGATGTACAGTCGTTGGATTATTGCTATATTTTGTCTCAAAAGCGACATACAAATTTTCGCTAGCAGTGGGATTGCTTTATTGGATTAAATCAAGTGATTATAGTGAATTATTGTATTACCACATTTATATTCTGTGACCCAACCTGTTCTTGATTGTCCGATTAATGTATTCTTGCTAAGCATGTGGATTTGTTGAAATCATTCTTGCTATAAGGTTGATGTGTGGGATTGACCGATTAACTTCAGTTTTTCCTAATAATATCTAAGCATCGGCCTTTCATGTTGATGGAAGCCATGTTGTCTATGGAAGGAGATGAATATAACTGGAGTTAGTTCAAACGACCTCTTAGTTACATTTTATATACTGGATAAGTAAAATGTCATCTATATTAGCTATATTATGATGTTATTTTATGACGTATTCATTTGTTTTGTAGACATGAATATTATAGCTATTTTGGACTGACATGTATAACTCGTTGTTCACTGACCAGTGAATGTTCAAAATATCATGCATAATAATCTATGTTATATGGTAATAGTTGTGCTTTTTTGCTTTGCATACTCTTATATGTTTAACAGTCAAGGGTATCTGTTTGTACTCTGGAACACTGGTGCAGAAACATGTATTGTCATGATAGTGCTTCTGATTCTTTCACTTTAGAGCCTAAAAAAACAGGATGCATATTCTAGTTAGTAATTGTCTCAATGTAGTGAATCTTCTGTTAGCAAAGGGGAAGAAGTGATTTGTATTAATAAACATAGAGTAAGGTGCTATGCAAATCATTTAACAGTTGAGACCAAGAGTTAAGTCTTCCAATTGATCACTAAAGGAACAGTGGAACCAGTAAAAGGCACTATTAGAGTGAATTGGTTAGAGTTGGGGCAGATGAAAATGGTGTAGACTGGGTCAGAATTGAGAGAACACTGGGAACTGGATTGTGGAGGGGGCATATTGCTACATCTGTCAAGAAATTGTTAATGACATTATTCCAATTGTTCAGATGTCCTGTCCACCTCTGCTTATTTTCATCTCTTTTCTTTAATATTTATTCCAGTTTTGATGGTATTCTGGTGTCAGCTAAGGGTTTTTGTATAGAATGTTTTTATTTTGGAACCCCTTTTTTTGGGTCTATACCTGCATGTTAAATCTAATGCTAGTCTCCAAAATTTTAGTCCTATTAATAGACTTATTGCTTATTTGTTGAAGATAGTTTATCATTTATGTTCTTTTGATATCTCTTTTTTACTTCTCTAGCTACCGCATAGTAGTTGAAATCCATGATAATTTTTAAAATAATTTTGGATGTTGTCTTGTTACAGTTTATGAAACTTGCAAACTAGGAACTCATTCACCTCTAAGTTTTGGAAGCCAACTGGAGCCATCCTATGGAAAATGTCTATCTTCTGGCTTAGTTCTTGATGACTGCCCCCAACAAGTGAAGATTGCGGGAAATAGTCTGTTTTCTATCAGCTCATTAAGCGATTATTTTCCATTCTTTCCAAAGGCTGGACTGTGAAGGGATTCATTAGTGCTCTTACAAAAGTCATCAGGGATCTAAAACTACCTATAAATTCTTCTCAAAATCAGGAGGAGGGGAGTGCAGGCCCTTGCACGGTTTGTTTGTTTTTTCTGTTCTTTTTTGCTCTTTTTCATAGTAGGATGTCATAAATACTTTTTCCTCCCGTCTTCCTGTGTTGATCATAGTACTAGCTTTGGTAATCGATACCGGTGAGCAAACACTTCTATTATATGTTTAACAGTCAATGGTATCTGTTTGTACTCTGGAACACTGGTGCAGAAACATGTATTGTCATGATAGTGCTTCTGATTCTTTCACTTTAGAGCCTAAAAACAGGATGCATATTCTAGTTAGTAATTGTCTCAATGTAGTGAATCTTCTGTTAGCAAAGGGGAAGAAGTGATTTGTATTAATAAACATAGAGTAAGGTGCTATGCAAATCATTTAACAGTTGAGACCAAGAGTTAAGTCTTCCAATTGATCACTAAAGGAACAGTGGAACCAGTAAGAGGCACTATTAGAGTGAATTGGTTAGAGTTGGGGCAGATGAAAATGGTGTAGACTGGGTCAGAATTGAGAGAACACTGGGAACTAGATTGTGGAGGGGGCATATTGCTACATCTATCAAGAAATTATTAATGACATTATTCCAATTGTTCAGATGTCCTGTCCACCTCTGCTTGTTTTCATCTCTTTTCTTTAATATTTATTCCAGTTTTGATGGTATTCTGGTGTCAGCTAAGAGTTTTTGTATAGAATGTTTTTATTTTGGAACCCCTTTTTTTGGGTCTATACCTGCATGTTAAATCTAATGCTAGTCTCCAAAATTTTAGTCCTATTAATAGACTTATTGCTTATTTGTTGAAGATAGTTTATCATTTATGTTCTTTTGATATCTCTTTTTTACTTCTCTAGCTACCGCATAGTAGTTGAAATCCATGATAATTTTTAAAATAATTTTGGATGTTGATTGTTACAGTTTATGAAACTTGCAAACTAGGAACTCATTCACCTCTAAGTTTTGGAAGCCAACTGGAGCCATCCTATGGAAAATGTCTATCTTCTGGCTTAGTTCTTGTTGACTGCCCCCCCAACAAGTGAAGATTGCGGGAAATAGTCTGTTTTCTATCAGCTCATTAAGCGATTATTTTCTGGCTCTTTCCAAAGGCTGGACTGTGAAGGTTCAATTGCACGGTTTGTTTGTTTTTTCTGTTCTTTTTTGCTCTTTTTCATAGTAGGCTGTCATAAATACTTTTTCCTCCCGTTTTCCTGTGTTGATCATAGTACTAGCTTTGGTAATCGATACCGTTGAGCAAACACTTATATTATAAGGTCGATACAAGTGCGGCATAAAACTGCTATTCACAAAGTATTTTTTATAGTTGAATTTTCTCTTTCAGTATGTTATGACATATCTCTATAAGCTTAGCCGTGTCCATGAAATATAGGCTGCATGCATTTAGTCATCAATGTTAATAACATCAGCTAACATCCCCCTAAACTTTTCCCTCAACCGTCGTTATTATTGTTTGACAGAAAACATTATCGAAAATTGGACAGTAATGCTAGAGCAATCACGTTCAGAGTAGGGAGTAATACAGGCTTTCATTGGGATACACCAGATAGCATCAGGCTCATCATCATAATTGCATAAAGGAGGCTGTGTAGCTATCTCTCTCCAGATAACAATCTCATTTGTAATAGGTTTGACCCAAATAACAGTATGGTTCTTCTTTGCAACAACATTAACCATCGTTACATTTGCATTTCAAACATTAACCACCAGTTTTTTATTTAGAAAAACCAAAGCTGACTATATCATAACATTTGTTATATTCACTCCTCTTATTGTTGGTAGGTACAAGGATTGAGCAAAATGCAGACTTGTTGATTTCTATATCATCCTCCTTACTTTTTTGGTTTACAATTTCTTTGTCAACATGCAGACTTGAAGTTTAATTGTTATAATGTGAATGCAAGCTTTATGCTAACTGTTGGCCTGAAGGCGAGGAAGAGGAGATGAATATATCACTAGGAACCTGGCCTCTCCTTTTTGTGTGATCGAACTACACATATACTGGCTCTAGCTCTACTTGCCCCATGTGCATTTTTGTACTTTTGGATTCACTGTTTTCACTGTGCTTTGACATTTGTATGAAATTACATTTATCCTTTGGTATATTGATTAATGCTTACCTTTGCAGTTACATATGGCATCAGAGGATGAGGGTAGCAGCGTAAGACGCCAGCGCAAGAAAGGAGCGTCGTCAATGTACAAGTCCACTGGGATCTGTGAGCTGATAGGTTGGTTTAAATTCAAGTCATGATTATAAAGGAATTGCATCTTGAATGTAATTTAATGATCTTAATTATGCAGATGTTTCAGATCCTGCAAACCCCCAAAAGTGTGGGACAAAGATTTTGAAAAATGCTAGTGACATTCATGATAAGGTCGCCTTCCAGAAGAGAGTAATACTCACATTTAAACCAAGGGGTCCTGGCATTGTAGGAGAGGCTGTTAAGCCACTCCACTCTATTTTAAAGGAGGTGATATTGGATAATGGAAAGTATCCTGTGGGCGTAAAGGATTGGAAGTCAATACCAATGGAGATCAAGGATAATGCGATCCTAACTCAAGTTCTGGTATGATTACTTCCACCAAAATTATATAATACACTTTTTTTCTTTAATTTTCAATCTTACCCTCAACCTAACTTATTGATTTTCATTTATTTGTAGACTAAGTTTTACATTGAACCACGTGAGTGCGAAGAAGTTGCTTGCCAAGAAATAAAGAAAGCAATGGGCGGTCAATGGAAAACTAGAAGGAACAACTTATGGAACAAATATTACGATGAAACGAAAAGTCAGAAAGATAATGAGGAAACACCACCTGAACGCATTACTAAAGATGATTGGGCATCTTTCATTGCACTAAGATTTTCTGAAAAGTGGTTGGTAAGTTTATAAATTGTTATACATTAAGTAATATATTTCATTTTATATTTTCCAAGATTTTAACATTGTGTCAAATCTTTATCTTTATTGAAGTACAATCGTGAGAGGAATAGGGAGAATGCTCTTAAGCAAGATTGTCATCCAACTACCGGGTCACGTCCATTGGCTCAACTTTATAGTTTAATGGTAACAAAAACTTATCATAGAATTAATTAAGATTTATATTTTTTATTGTTTTTCGATTCCATCTAGTTTTAGCTATTGCTCTAATTAGTGAAGTGGATACATTAGGCTGCAGAAACAGGAGCGGACCCCACCCGAACAGATATGGTGTTGTTGACGCGTTCCAGAGATGACGGGTCTTATCCAAACGAATCTACGAGGGAGGTTATTGTAAGTATAAATTCGTGTATGATATTGAAGTTATGCATACATGCAGTATTACCACAATATGCAAGCACAACTATTTTTTTACCTCATCAAACAATGAATCTACTTTATACTAGTGCTCATCAGACAATGAATATTTTATTGTATAAGTTATTTGAATTTGTTTGTTTTTGTTAGACTGAAATGTTTGGAACTAGAATGACATTAACTAATCACTTTTTCATTGTATAGGAGAGCATTCGATTACACTCACAACATGAAGGAGTTGAGAGGCAAGGAAGGGATGATGCTGTTGCTCGTGTATTAGGAGAAGACCACCCAGGTCGGGTGTTTGGTATTGGTTCAAGTGGGTCTCAATCTCGGATCTTCGGTACATATAGAAGATTTGTCCCTTCTCCTTCATTCGGTTCTGATGGTGCATCACGTCCCAGTTCAAATATGGTGACGCGGGAGGAGTTTGAGAGACAGCAACAACAGCTTGATCAGTGTAGGTCTCTCTTGAACTTCTTCGTGACACAGCACCATACTCCAGAACAACTGCAGAAATTACAGGAAGACCCTCAAGTTCGAAAACTCTTCTCGTCGTCCCAGCCTTAGTTTCTTTTTTCCTTAGTTTCTTTTTTTGTTAAAGACTAGCGTTTTTATTAATTATCATCATGTGGTGTATGTTGTGTTGAAGACTTGAGTTTTTATTAAATATCATCATGTGGTGTATGCTCATGTGGTATATGCTGTGTTGTGTTGAAGACTTACAGTTTTTATTAAATATTATAATGTGGTGTATGGCGTGTTGAAGACTTGCTTTTTTGTATTAAATATTACCAAGTGGTTATGTGGTTATATTTTGTGTTTTTTGGATGCCAGTTTTTATTTTTTTGTTAATTATTTTTGTAATCGGCAGTTTAGAACCCCATTCAAATAGATCATTTTTAATTTTTTTAAAAAATTTAATTGCATTTTTAGCGGTTAGTAACCGCCATAAACACAACAATTTTTCGCAATAAAAGCGAACCAAAACATATATTGTGGCGGTTCGAAACCGTTGCAAAACGATTTTGTTTTGGCGGTTTAGAACCGGCATACATACATTTTGTGGCGGTTCGTAACCGCCAAAGACAAATGGAATTAATTTAATTTTTTGTAATGAACAACCCGCCAAAAACGTAGATTGTGGCAGTTCGAAACCGCCACAAAATTGTGGTGCAGGCGGTTTGGTTGTGGCGGGTCGTAACCGCTAGTAATGACGTTTCTCTCGGCCATTTCAGTGGCGGTTTCCAGAACCGCTTGAAACGGGAATAGTGGCGGTTACGAAAATCCGTTACTAGCGGGTCGTAACCGCCACTATTCCCGTTTCAAGCGGTTCCAAAATCCGTTACTAAGCCAATGGACATTTTGCAGATTTTTCTAAGCTTGCACATTTTCTGGAAGATATGAATGTTTTTATTAAATGATATGATTTTTGGCCTAATTTTGTCTTAATAAAAAGATTCTAACTTCCAGAAAATGTAGAAAAATAGCCCCGAGCTCAGAAAAATCTGCAAAAATCCGCTTGGAACCTAGAGATTGCCATCTTTAACTGAAAGATAAGAGAAGACTAAGTTAGGTTATAAAAATCATATCATTTAATTTAAATATTCATATCATACAGAAACTGTAGAAAATAGCCATGATCTTAAAAAATCCGGAAAAAAGTCCACTGGAACAGGGAGATCTCTGTCTTCAAATTAAAAAAGAGAAGACAAAATTAGGCCAAAAAATCAAATCATAAAAAGATTCATATCTTCCAGAAAATGTTGAAAATAGTCTCAAGCTAAGAAAAATTTGCAAAAATGTCTGTTGGAACCGGGAGATCGTCATCTTCAATTGAAAAAATAAGAGAAGAAAAACAAAGGCTATAAAAATCTTATTATTTACTAAAAAGTTTAATATCTGCTATAAAATGTAGAAAATATCACCGAACTCAAAAAAATACGCAAAAATGTTCATTGGAACCGAGAGATCGCCATCTTCAACTGCAAAAATATACAAGAGAATGACAAATTTAGGCGATAAAAATCATATCATTTAATAAAATGATTCATAACTTTCCAAGAATGTAGAAAATAGCTCAGAGCTAAGAAAATCCGCAAAAATGTTCGTTGGAACTGGGAGATCGTCGTCTTTGTCAGAAAAATAAGTGAAAACAAAATTAGGACCAAAAATCATAATATTTAATAAAAAATCTATACCTTCCAGAAAATGTAGAAAATAGGTTTGAGGTAAGAAAAATCCGCAAAAATGTCCGTTGGAACTGGAAGATCGCCATTTTCAACTAAAAAAATAGGTGAATACAAATAAGAGAAATGAACTCAGAAAAAATGGAAACCGTAAAAATGTTTAGAAAATTTTTATAAAAAGATCCTTATCTTCCAGAAAATTTAGAAAATAGCACCGAGGTCAGAGTAATCTGCAAAAATGTACGTAGTAACCTTAAGATCACCATCTTCAACAGAAAAATAAGAGAACACAAAACTAGGCCAAAAAATCATATCATTTAATAAAAAGAACCATAAATTCCCAAAAATGTAGAAATAAGGCCCAGAGCTAAGAAAAATCCGCAAAATGTCCGTTGAAACCGGGAGATCACCATATTCAACTGAAAAATAAGAGCAGATAAAATTAGGTTATAAAATAATATCATTTAATATAAAGATTCATACCATATAGAAAATGTAGAAAATAGCCCTTAGCTCAAAAAATCCGCACAAATGTAAATTGGAATCGGGAAATCGTCATCTTCAACTGAAAAAGAAAATGACAAAATTAGGCTAAAAATCATATCATTTAATTAAATATCCATATCTTCCCGAAAAGGTAGAAAAATAGCCCCAAGTTAAGAAAAATCCGTAAAAATGTCTGTTTGAAAGGGCAGATCGCCATCTTCAACTGAAAAATAAGAGAAGACAAATGTAGCCTATAAAAATCATATCATTTAGTAAAAAGATCCTTATCTTTCATAAAATTTGGAAAATAGCACCGAGCTTATAAAAATCCGCAGAAATGACTATTGGAACCGAGAGATCACCATCTTCAACTGAAAAATAAGAGAAGACAAAATTAGGCCAAAAATCATCATTTAATAAAAAGATTTATATATTCCAGAAAATTTAGAAAAAAGCCCTGAGGTCAGAGTAAAACGCAAAAATGTCCGGTGGAATCGAGATACCGCCATCTTCAACTGAGAGAAGACGAAATTAGGACAAAAAATCATATCATTTAATAAAATTATCCATAAATTACCGAAAATATAGAAAAATAGACCTAAAGTCAGAAAAATCCGCAAAAATATCCCTTGGAACCGAAAGATCGCTATCTTCAACTGAAAAGTAAGAGAAGACAAAAGTTGGTTACACAAATCATATCATTTAATATAAAGATTCATATATTACAGTAAATGTATAAAATAGCCAGGAGCTCAAAAAAATCGGCACAAATGTCCATTGGAACCGGGAGATCACCATCTACAGCTTAAAAAAATAGAATACAAAATTAGGCCAAAAAATAATATCATTTCATAAAAAGAAACATATCTTCCAGAAAATGTAGAAAAATAGCATCAAGCTAAGAAAATCTACAAAAATGTCCTTTGGAACCTGGAGATTGCCATCTTCAACTGAAAAATAAGAAAAGATAAATGTAGGTAATAAATATCATATTATTTAATAAAAAGTTCTTTATCTTCCATAAAATGTAGAAAATAGCTCAAAAAAACCAGCAAAAATGTTCGTTGGAACTGGGAGATGGTCATCTTTGACTAAAAATAAGAGTAGACGAAACTAAGAAATAAAAATCATATCATTTAATATAAATATCCATATCTTACAGAAAATGTAGAAAATAGCCGGGAGCACAGAAAAATACGCAAAATTGTTCGTTGAAACGGGAGATTGACATCTTCATCTGAAAAATAAGAGAAGACAAAATTAGGCACAAAAAATCAGATTATTTAATAAAAATATCCATATCTTCCAGAAAATGTAGAAAATAGGCTCGAGGTCAAAAAATTCCGAAAAATGATAGTTAGAACCGGGAGATCGCCACCTTCAAAAAAATAAGAGAAGACAAACTTAAGCTATGAAAATCATATCATTTAATAAAAAGATTCATATCTTCAATTATTTGTAGAAAATTACGCCGAGCTCAGAAAATTCCACAAAAATGTCTGTTGTTACCAGGAGATCGCCATCTTCAACTAAAAAATATATGAGAAGATAAGCTTAGGCTATAAAAATCAGATCATTTAATAAAAAAACCCTAGCTTTCATAAAATGTAGAAAATAGCTCAGAGCTCAGTAAAATCTGCAAAAATTTCCATTGGAACTGGGAGATCGCCATCTTCAATTAAAAAATAAGTAAAACAAAATAGGCCAAAAAATCATATCATTTAATAAAAAGATCCATATCTTTCATAAAATATAGAAATTAGCATGGAGCTCTAAAAAATCCGTACAAATGTCCGTTGGAACCGGGAGATCGATATCTTAAATTTAAAAAAAGAGAAGACTTACTAAGCCAAAAAATCGTATCATTTAATAAAAAGATCCATATCAAAGGTAGAAAATTCGATTCAAATTGGTAAAAGTCTACAAAAATGTCCGTTATAACTAGTAGATCGCCATTTTCAACTGAAAAAATAAGGGAAGAAAAACATAGGATATAAAAATCATCCCATTGAATAAAAAGATACATATCTATTATACATTTGAGAGCATATTTTGAATTTTGTCCTACAAGGATAAGATGACTAGGACATATAGTTGATGACTAGGACAAAAATTTAGAGGGAGGACTTTTAAATTTTGGGTTTAAATTTTGAAATGTGTGTAAACAAATTTTGAATTGTGTTTAAACCACACACTACTCTGTTGGTGGGAACCCCTGGCCCGCATAAATTTAAAAATTTAAACCTTAGGGGGAAATCAAAATTTGTGACGCGGGGGAACAAAACAACTGCTCTCTCATCTCGCATCTTCCCCCATGTTATCCATAAATCCAATGAAATGTTTGGCTGGTGACGTGTTTTTTTCTTGTGGGCTGACGACAATGGATGGTGTTTTGTATTACAGTGCATCAGAGTGGAAGGTCCCTACTACATTCATCTATGGCCAGGGCAGTGCTCGCTCCAAGAAGATGAAAGTACAGTCTGAGATTATCAGGGTTCCTCAGGTCTCCTCTCTCTCTCTCTCTCTCTCTCTCTCTCTCTCTCTCTCTCTCTCTCTCTCTCTCTCTCTCTAAAGCAATTCATGTTGCAAATGTTAACCTTATTTTGATTCATTTATTGGGAAAAATTTGCAGGCAGGGCACTTAATTTGTGTTCATAGACAACCCATCAGGATTCCATGCGGCAGTGATCCATGGTTGCCGGTGATCCATCTTTGAGGCAGTGCTCAAGCTCGATCCCAAGATTAGTACTCTTTATTCTTTGTGTGTTGTTTGTTTTATTTTTCTGTCCTTTTGATTTGTGAAACCAGAGCCTCAGGTTGTTGACAAGGAAACCCAGATGAAAAAAACATGAAAGGTAAATAAAATACAGCAAAATCTGAAGGGAATTTTCATTCTATTGGGTTTTTACAGGAAGAGAGAAGCAACATCTTTGTGTACCCATTTCCCTTTATTCAACCACCTAAATAATTTTTTATGCACTGTTTTCTGATTAGTTCTCAAAATGGCATGGATGAATTCATGAAAACATGCAAAGAATCCCATATTGATTTAATTATTGCTTCCTGCCTACTTATCTTTTGATGTCTAATTGCAAAATTATGATGTATCAATGCATGAATGCTAATATATTTCAATTTGATATATACACACAAAGTGTTCGATTAAATTGCATGCTCTCTTTGCAATTAACAAAGATTTTGACATGGTAAAATGATTCCTCCAGCGTTTGTCGAATCTGGCAATTCTTATGACGAACCAGTCAAGAAGCCGACGACGATCGAACCATGCCAAGCCTGTCCAGAGGATGCTAATATCAGGTATATTGTTTTATGCCTACTTACATGATTTATTTTGTCATTATCTTTTGATGTCTAATTGCAAAATTCTGATGTATCAATGCATGAATGCTAATATATTTCAAATTAATAATGCTAATATAATTTTGTTGATCCGGCAGCCGTGGATGATTTCTGCGTCCCATGGCCGACTGGATCCCTCGACGATCATATGGAAGCAATTCTGTCGGTATGGCTGCCGTTGGATGGTGGTTGGACGGAGTCTGCCAGGTTGTTGTAGTATCTTGCACCTATCAGTTTCCTGGGTGTAAAGCTTACGTCAAAAGGTTATGTTGTTTACAGTTCTCTATAAAACTTATGTTTCAGATACATGTAATCCTGTCATTTAGGAATAACTCTAATTTTCAGTTAGAAATATTTTTCCAGAAAAAGTTAATGATGGGGGATTATAGAGTTACTTGTTAAAATCTGATTTTTTGAAATCAGCCCCTTCCATACAGACCCCTTTCCATCTTGAAGGCATCGCACCTATCCCTGTATCTTTGAAACTCGGTGGCCAGATGCCTAATAGGAAAATACGATGAATTAGCAGAAAGAAAGAAAAAGCTCGAAATAATAGAAACTTTCAATTATATGATCAATGTATGCATAGACTACATATAGTGCATCATATATACTACATGTATGTGATAGCATTATCTGTAGCCTTATGTGTACAGTAATCATATTATTGGCATTTTCTAAACACTGGATGATCAGAAAGAGGGAGAGAGAGTGTGGGTATGGGTGTGTGTGTGTGTGTGGAGAAGAACATGTATCGATAATTGCAAAATTCTGATGTATCACTGCATGAATGCTACTATATTTCAAATTAATGATGCTTTCACTACTACAAAATGGACCTTTAACAGCGCTTAAATAAGGGCTTTAATAGCGCTTTACAAGCGCTGTCTATCTCGCCGCTGCTATAGGGGGGCTGGTTTTAATAGCGCTTTACAATCGCTGTTAAAGGGATCCTTTAACAGCGCTTGTTTGTGCAAGCGCTGTTAAAGGGGTGGCCTTTAACAGTGCTTGTTAGTGCAAGCGCTGTTAAAGGCCCCCCTTTAACAGCGCTTCTTTAGTGCAAGCGCTGTTAAAGGCCCCCCTTTAACAGCGCTTGTTTGTGCAAGCGCTGTTAAAGGGGGGCCTTTAACAGCGCTTGTTAGTGCAAGCGCTGTTAAAGGGGGGCCTTTAACAGCGCTTCTATAGTGCAAGCGCTGTTAAAGGGGGGCCTTTAACAGCGCTTCTTTAGTGCAAGCGCTGTTAAAGGCCCCCCTTTAACAGCGCTTGTTTGTGCAAGCGCTGTTAAAGGGGGGGCCTTTAACAGCGCTTGGTAGTGCAAGCGCTGTTAAAGGGGGGCCTTTAACAGCGCTTCTATAGTGCAAGCGCTGTTAAAGGGGGGCCTTTAACAGCTCTTGTTAGTGCCGACAAGGCAGCAAAAGTCGAGAATTGCATAGTTGATGTCCACATATGAATTGCAACACGCAGCTTCAATTTGAAGATCTACACGGTTTGACACGATATGCACCACATGTTCTGCACTCAAAAAGCAGGCCATTTCGAAACATATATTTCTTAGTCCCGTGAAATAGAAAACGACAATGAAAAAGATTACTCCAAGCTGTGAATTTTGAGGGCAAGTATTGACACCACATAATTTGAAAAAAAATATCCAAACATAATTCAGCTAACAGTATGATCTTTGTCTGTGTCTTCAAATTGTTTGGACATTACTCAAGTTCTCCAAAAACACACAACATTTCATACAAAACGGAAAACAGTGGGAGAAAAGCCAAGTATGATCTTCAGCCAGACGATTTAGTCATAAACTGCCGTCGTGGATGCTTGCTTGAACTCGACTTGAAACTGGTGGAAGCCGTCTCCAGTCATAGCGCCTCCCGACTGGCACCTTGTAAGTCCAAAATCCGTCAGAACACACGAGTGATATGCCGCATGCAAGAAATCTTGCATACAAAGGATTTGAAGCTTCACTGCCTTGATAAAAAGGATTTGAAGAGGAGTCGGAATTTTAAAGCTTCCAACCTATAGGACAGAGGATAAAAGTAAATGGAATGAAAAAAGAGAACCGTTGAAAAATCAATGGCCCAACATTAACAAATGAACAATATTATGGAATTTAGATATAAATACAGCTGATTAGGATCTCGGTGGGGAAACTAAAACAAATGAACAATATTAATATGATATAAATATAGCTGATTATGGAATTTAGATGCCCAAATTTGGTTAATATCGTTGAAAAATCAATGGCCCCATTAGTTTAATGTGGATTCATACTACAAAGAGAATTGAACTCTAAATAGGGGCTACATTTCTCCAAATTGCCAAAAACTTGTATCCATTATCTTTAGACTAACGTGAACTTTCTAAAATTCTCTAAAACTCCCTTAAACTTCCTCCAACATTATCTCTAAACTACCTTCTGTCCGTGAGTAGTCAAGTATTTCATTACGTGGGTTTTTTGTGTGACAAAATACCCTTTCCAAAGGAAGAATAAAACAAATTTGACATATGCATTCTAGTGCTTTATTATTATTATTATTATTATATTTTACAGACATATATGTCAATTTTAGGAGATTTTTTGTTATTTTTATTTATTTGGGACCCACAAGTTAGCTTCATGTATATTAAGGGTAAAATGGCATTTTTAACGATGTTGTTGACTATACATAATATAGAAAGATTAAATGGGCTTAGATAAATTTAAAAAGTTCACTATAGTTTTGAGATAATATATGAAAGTTTTGGTAGTATGTGTATATGAAAGGCAAAATAAGAATTGATTGTTTCTTTTTAGTGTTTGTGTGTATGTCCGATAGCTAGCTTTTCATGTATGTGACAAGAAGAACAGTTAACCATATAAGCCACACATTTTATATTTGTATAAGAATTTTTATTATATAGAGATTATTTTATTATTTTTTATTTTCATAAGGCAAAATGATTGATATTTTATTTTAATGTGCTTCTTTTTCAGGTGAAGAAGAATAATAGACTTCTAATTCATAGGTGCATACAACTAGAATCGCTGACAATTTTAAATGAAGCTTACCAGCATCTTGCTTTGGGGGGACTATACCGACAGCAGTTCCTACGCACATGAAGAACAAATGAGAACACATTAAAGCATGAATAAGAAACGAAAACAAAACTTTATGCAAGATGCATCCATCAGTAAAATACTACGCTTCAGCCGGCAAGACAACATAACATATTCGAGGAAACTGTTTAGATGAAAAAAGATTTACGCAAGACACATGCAAAATGCAGGGTCCTACACATGGGTTCAAGAACTGGAACTAGTCCCATAGATCAGAGCAACATGTATTTCAGAGGGGTAAAAATCAAGCGCATGAACCCTTCTTTTGTCTTCACCCATAAAACCATATAAAGGCCTAAAAACATGATGAACATCCCTGCCAGGCTGCATAGAAACACTCTCAAGTAATTAAGACAGTAGAGGTGATATCAATTGACAAATCAGGTTGCTAATCTATACGAGTTTAAACTGAACACACTGTGCTTTTGTAGTAATCTTACCTTCCAAGTTCGATAACTTGACCCAGAGCAATCGCCGAGAAAAGTGCAGAGCAAACTGTTTGAATCGGAGTGAACATGGATACAAGAACAGGTCCTTTCTTTTTCACTGCCCATGTTTGGAACGAAACACAGATGGCAATCACCATTCCACCCTACTCAACACAAATTAGCAATGAATGTGTGTCATTAGTTCCGATTATGCTTCGGCGATGCCAATTAATTAACAGAAAATCATACCAATAACATGCTTAATTTTTTTCCACTTGTCATCTGCATTTTGTTAATTTTGGTCTCCCTTTTGTCTTCAGACATGGATGATACTTTATACCCTATGAGCACAGGCCTCAACTTGGCATGTCGCAAGAATATTCAAGGTGAGTTTAGAATGACGATTACATATTCTGAGATCCTTTCATGGTTGGTCTCAATTAATATCGCAAATTTGACATTACGCCGATTTAGATTTACCACACTGCTAGACCACTGGTTCATTTGATAGACTCCTGACTCAAGTTATGTTGCAGATTACATGCTGCACCATCTGAAAATTGAAGAAAGCAAAGTCCCGCAGATGTGCGTGGACCTGTACAAGGAACACGGAACCACAATGGCTGGTCTCAAGGTAAAAACTTATACACATTAGTCTTATGATAATGTGTTAATGTTATTGCATGAGGGCAAGGTGACGGATGGACTCCATATATGTATCACTACAAAATGTCGATGTTTTATTGAAAGTAAGAATACGCACTAAGCAGGATGTCAAAACCCACAGTCATGTGTTGAGGTTGTGTAACATATTAATGATGAGGATACAAGATAAAAGGTAATCAGTAGTTAGTTAAGTCATGGACTTTCCATGGATAAAATTTGGACATATTAGTTTCATAATGCGCTAGCTTGTGCTATTCCTTACACTTTGTGAATTTACTTTCATTTTTCTTCAAACTAATTCTCTATGTTTTCCTTCTTCCTCATGTGTTGTTTATAAAAATTGATTTGCAGGAACATTAAGCGTATACTTAAATAATGTGACATGTGTCAAATGCTGAAATTAAGAATTTATTGGAAGCTAGATAATAACATATGTATTCTTTTTGACTCCTAGATATCCCAAAACACACACTTCAAAGCTCAAGGGTCTGATTTAATTTAATCGGTATTATTATCATGAATAAAGTAAACTCAACCAAAGATCCTACACAATTAGGGGACACATTTAGGATACAACAAGGAATAAGGAATTTAACGGTTAAGAATAACATAGGGCATGCGATTAATAAAATAACAGGCAGTGAGCATAGTATTCCCCCAAAATGTTTAGGAACATTCATGTGAATTAACAATGTTTGTGCAAACTTAGTTCTTATATTCAACTACATCATTTTGTTATGGCAGGTAAGGACATGAAATTTGATGAATTATTCTAGAAGTAGACAAGATATATACAAAAAGCTAAACTCATAATTTTTTGCGTTATCAATCTTCAAAGTACAAATAGAAACATCAAATTGATTCTTTATTTCAGTACAAACCGTTTGAAAAATAAAAAGAACATTTGAATAGTTTTTAATAAATATAGCCAAGTTAAATGGGAGAGATATATATAATAATAATAAAACATCTATAACCAAGTTTAGAAGTTATTGGAATATACCTAAGCATCTGTATGAATTAACTTAAAAGAACTTTTGACTCTTTTGTTGACTTATAACAGATAATACATATGATGATGTTTATTAAATTAATATGATTAATAGTTAAAAGATGACAATGGACTTAACTCAGAAACTAATTTTTGTAAAGTTTGCAAAGGTTGATAACCAAACCGACAATAAAGATTAAACAAAGTTAAACTGGTCCAAGCAACTGGATCACCATCAGTTTCCAAGTAATGCAAGCTACCATGTTCATGACCACCTACCAATCATTTTGTGTCCCAATCTCCTATGATCAGGAAGAATGCCATCGATCTATTCAAAAATATGTAAGCTTACTTAGAGATAACATATTGAAAACAAATTTTGGGGTAATGTAACATATATTATCATTATTAATGCAAATTGACCAAATATCACAACTTTATCAAAGGGTTAAAAAACAAAGTTTCACTGAATACCGACCTTTAGGGTGCACATCTATACTAAAGTGACATATTTCTGGACCACATAACGACACCAATCTTCCTTGACTTCAGCTAGTTGATCAGGAGAGTAAGTAGCACATTGGTAGTCAGGGAAGTACTACAAAATAGAATATCATAGCAAATAGCAAATATATGTTATAATCAAATATTAGCAAATATAACTAAAAAATGCGAAAAATATAAATTAAAACTAAAACTACATACCGTATCTGGGATGATGTTTTCATTTTGTGAAAGGATTTCTTTCATGAATCGCCTAACATAATAACCACAATCAATTGTATTGGTCTGAAGGGGGCACTATACAATTCAAAAAATGAAAAATTATATGAATGGTGAGTTAACCTTGGTTGATCTAGATTTGAGCAACATATGAAATTAGAAGAGACCGTTGTACATACATTTATACGGATCCACGTGGGTTTGTTTGATCTAGATTTCGGGCCCCTGGTTCCCTTAGAAGCACGATAAATGCACAAAGCTCTAACAAAATAAAATAAATTTATTCAACTCGTTATATTCAACATATATCATATTTACATATTGACATAAAACACAATTAACTTACTTGTCGAATGTATCCTTCATGGTTCGATTATATTTTGGATCATGATGCAAGGAATCCAAATAATATATTGTCTCTGATGTGGCATTGATGACTAACAACACCCAATGACCCCTACAATAGTAGTTAGCAAATTCTAAGTGACTACATTCTTAGGAATTCATTAAATTAAATAAAATATATTAAGAAGTTATTTACCCTGTATTATATGGTGCCAAGAATAACTTCCCTGTCTCGTTATATTCAATAAGTGCATCGGCTATATACTTCGTTGGCTCATCAACAAAAGAAGATGTGTTATGTGGGCATAAGAATGAGAATCTCCTTGTGTTTTGTCTGTTGACAACCAACTCATAGTACAAGTACCTTGAATGAAGATTAAAAATAAGTTATCAATAATATCAACGTTTAATTGAAATGAAATTCTAAAAATTGTTTACTTAAAGTACCTGATATATACACAGATTACCGGACAATCCAACCACTCGTGTTGAAGAAGTTCATTGACAATTTGATGACTAATTAACTCCATATATGATATACCAAAAATGTCTCTCTCCATGTCTATTTGTAACAGCGCACCACCTTGAAGCTTTTGTGTAGCATATATCTGAATAAAATTGCAATACATGGAGAGATTATTTGCAGCAACTGCAGGAGAGGACTCCTGATGTTTTGACTCTACTTTTTCGTGTTTCTTTTTACTAGTTGCACGACCAGTATGGGAGGGCTCCTGATGTTTTTCCTTTACTTTTTCTTGTTTCTTTTTAGGAGTACCTGACTCCTTTGTTTTAACCGACTCTTTGACGTTAGATTTTGCGGGCATCTGTATGGGAAATCATTTAAGTGAATCATTTGGTTAGAAAATAATGAAACAACAATATAAGAATCTAATGTATACTATAAGAAGTCTTACCGTAGGGACCAAATCAATAAGGTTGGTTGGCCATGCAACAAAAGTACCAATCGCATCACCTACTACCATGACTCATGCATCCTCTATAGGTATTGGTAGTGGTGCATCTGACTCTATCACATGTTCAACCATAACTTTCATATGAGTCATGGGTAATGATATATTGTGTAGTTTTCTATCATCAGGACGATTGAAGACCTTTCCCTTCCCAACTATGCGATGTGTTGGGGATGATAAATAGAAATTGCATGATGAGATGTCCTAAAACAAAAATTTCATAAAGAAAACATCAATTAATGTTGTTAATCATACAGGAATGTATTTTGCTAATAATATCTTGAATTAATTATTTGTAAATGCAATAATTTAATAGAAAAACACTTACTTCAGGAATATTACAGGAAAGAAGCGTGCAACTACCACTTTTGCTGATTGTAGCTAATTCTTTGGTGTGACCCATACTCTCAAATACTTTCATCTTCTCTAAGAGCAATGCCACTGTTTCTCTCAAGTCCGCGTTATCATTATTTCTTCTGCGCTTTTCACTTGGGAAACAATCTTTTACTGACGGCCCGAATCCATAACCTCTAACCCGTCCAGGATACTCTGGGACATTTAAGACTCGAGAAAGTATATCTTGCGAGTCCTGTAACTGATCCTGTGATGTAGTTTGTGAAATGGTCTCCTGGCACATAAATTTGAAAGGTAACATGTACATCATTAGTGATAAAATAAGAAAATAATAAAAGAACTAGAGTAAAATGATATCATACTTACAATTTTCTCACACACTTGCTGAACATTTTCATTATCAACCACTCCTAACTTATTTACACGAGCACCCGTCCATAAATCATGACGGGCTATGGATGTGTCATTTGATTCTGACTCCTTTAACTGTACATTCAGACAATTAAGATAATTAATAAATTGATTGAAAATCATTTCTAACATCTTGTACGTTATATCTTTTGCATACTTACCATCTTTTGCTCAAGGCGTGCGTAACCCATATGGCCCTTTCTATATGGGTACATATGATTTAATGCTCTTTTTCGATTTTGAGTGCTTCGCATCTATTTAGGCACAAAGCAACTATATTAATACAAAGTAATATGTTTAGTCAGATTCCTCAAAATGAGTAACATTACCTTAAATTCATCGCACTGACGTTTAGCAACAAACGCTCTCCATTGATCTTCAGATATGAAAGGATACTCATGTGGAGGATGCTCAATAACACTACCACTTTCATCATAAACATAATTCTTTGTTAAGTAGGTTCTGAAATTTCTACAAAGTTTGCCTGCTTCTTTAAGAATATATCTCCGATGACTATCATCAACAATGAAAGATTTCTACAAAAGTGTGCTCAATTGTGTTAGTATGTTTGTATAAGAATAAAAACATATGAGAGTATGTATATTACCTGTATATCCTTCCAGATGTTTTCTTTCACTACTTTTAAAGCCGACGATTTCCAGTTATCACATGTTATTGGCACCATCTGTCGGGTAATTGCCCCAATATAACTCACAAATATAGCACTGTTAGGATCAATTGGTTGACCCCTATCATTCCATCCAACCTAATAACAATGATAGAATAAGAAAATGAATATATGTTGATGAAAATTAATATGATTAAATAATAAAAACTTGTAAGTAGAATACCTTAAATGATATCCCTTTGCTGCGTGCACGAATAACTCCCTCCATAGCGGTCACTCCACGTTTAATAACATTTTCCTCAATATTAGGAGCATCACCATCAAGGGGAACACAGTTGTCATCACTAGAAGACATTTATCTACAACAAAGTAAAACAACATTAAATTGTTAGTTCACAAGAAAAGATGCAAGAAAAATGAATTAAGATCAATATACATCACTCACCAGAAAAAGTCGTATGAACTTAATTAGGTTAATCTTTTCCTTTTCCTTGTTGGATTAATACTTGTTTGTCCCTTCATGACATGAAATGACGGATTGACCCAAATCCCCTCATCATGATCATCTCTCATATAGAAACCATCATCTACAGTAGGATCAATATCAAGTGATTGTGATGTCCCTAAGAAAGGATCATCCTCAGTATTGATATCTTCATGTGCTTGGCTACGACAGTCATTTAATTTGTTATTCAACAACACAATGGACCACTTCACATCAGTGGGATCTGTGACATAGAATACTTGTTGAGCTTGCGAAGCTAAAATAAAAGGCTCGTCCTTATACCCCTCCCTATTGAGATCCACCCGCATGAACCCTAACTCATCAATTTGAACCCCATTATTGTTGTCTGCCCACTTACAACCAAACACAGCCAATCGAAACATACTATAATCCAACTCCCATATGCGTTCAATAACACCAAAGTATGACATATTTGCATATATGGGATTTCTGTCTTTTGCACTAGAGATGTGCATAGCTTCAGCTACAAGAGTCACTCCACTGTTTTGCATTGTACTTTGATCATCATGATCTTTAGTGTAGAATGTGTACCCGTTAATAAGGTAACCATTGTGAGAAAAAACGTGTACACTTGGACCATTTGCTAACCATCTCAATCTATCTGAAACTGAAGCTCTATTTATAGCCAACTCTCCAAAGACTTGTTCTTTCAGCCATGTTATAAAAGACCGATTGTGTTCTCTTGTTACCCAATTCTCATTCCTATTTGGGTTTGAATTTCGAAGTAGTTCCTTGTGTCTTTCAGCATACGGCTCAACTTCAACATCATTGTGCAGAACATATAAATGTGCTTGCTCCCACTCTGTCCTTGATATGAGCACTACATCACCTCCCTTAATCCCTTCCCATGATATTCTTCCTGTGTGACGAGACCTTGGAAGCCCTATGGAATCAACATTGCTGAGGTACTCTGTACAAAATTCAACAGCTTCTTCAACTATGTAACGCTCAACCATACAACCTTCTGGTCGACTACGGTTTTTCACATACCCTTTTAATATCTTCATATAGCGCTCGATCGGGTACATCCATCTCATATAGGCTGGTCCACACAATTGTGTCTCTCTAACCAGGTGAACAGTCAGATGAACCATTATGTCAAAGAAGGATGGTGGTAAATACATCTCAAGCTCACACAATGTGACAACAATTTCTTTTTGCAATGCCGGTAACTTTCCAGGATCAATAACTTTACTGTAAATTGCCCTGAAGAAGAAACATAGTTTTGTGATGGTCACCCTCACCTTTTTTGGCAAAATGGAACGTATACCCACTGGTAGTAAATGCTCCATCAAAACATGACAATCATGAGATTTTAGACCTTTTAACTTGAGATCTTTCATAAATACGAGGCTTCTAATGTTTGACGAGTATCCCTCTGGAACTTTAACTCCATCGAGAAACTTACAAAAAACTTTTTTTTCTTTCCTAGATAGAGTATGAGCTGCAGGAGGAAGATATGTACGCTTTCCCTTCTTTACCGGTCCCAATTCTATCCTCATTCCCATACTTACCATGTCCAACCTCGCATTTATCCCATCTTTACTCTTTCCTGGAACATTAAGCAATGTCCCGATAACACTTTCAAAAACATTCTTTTCAATATGCATCACATCAAGGAAATGTCTTACATACAATGACTTCCAATATGGTAATTCAAAGAAAATAGAGTTTTTCTTCCACCCGCTGGTGACAAGTTCTCCTGCAAATGGCTTACCAAAATTACTACTTAAATTCTTTACCTTTTCAAACAGCTTATCACCGGTCAATGGCACAGGAGCTCTACATTCCTTTGTATTCCCATTGAATGCTTTCCTCAACCACCGGTAACGATGCCTCACGGGTAAAAATCTACGATGTCCGAGGAAGACATTCTTCTTACAATGTTCCAACCGCATCCAATACGTACTCTCTTCACATAAAGGGCATGCACACTTTCCTTTGATACTATATCCTGACAGATTACCATATGCTGGAAAATCATTAATTGTGCCAAAAAACATAGCCCTCAAGTTGAAATTCTCTTTCTTGTGCCCATCGTACACCTCTACACTTGTGTCCCACATTTGTTTCAAATCTTCAATTAACGGAGACAAGTATATGTCTATATCATTTCCTGGTTGTTTAGGCCCAGAAATTAACATTGACAACATCATGTACTTGCGCTTCATGCATAACCATGGAGGTAGATTATAAATCATCAAAATCACTGGCCATGTGCTGTGGGAACTACTTTGAATACCATGTGGGTTCATTCCGTCGGTAGACAATGCAATTCGTAGGTTTCTTGCTTCTTCCCCAAATTCAGGATAATCGTGATCAAATTTTGTCCATTGAGGAGAATCTGTCGGGTGACGGAACATGCCATCTTTAATCCGTTCATTTGAATGCCACGTCAAGTGTTTTGCATCTTCTGGACTGCGATACATGCGCCTAAATCTCGGTATTATGGGGAAATACCATGCCACCTTCACTGGAGTTGATTCTTTTCTTTTATATTGTGAGGCATTACATTTAGGACACATGTTTAATGATGCATATTCATTACGAAATAAGATGCAATCGTTAGGACAAGCATGAATCCTCTCATAGCTCATGCCTATAGAGCATAACATTCGCTTAGCCTCATATGTTCGACTAGGAAGCACATTATCTTCTGGCAACATATCCTTTAGAATTATGAGTAACTCTGTGAAGCTCTTATCAGACCATCCATTGCTCGCTTTCAAGTTATACAATTTTAATACCGCCAACAATCGGTTGAACTTAGTACAACCACTGTACAATGGCTTCTCCGCATCACTTACCAACCTTGTAAACATTTCAGGACAATCCCGGAGATCCTCTTCAACCATATTTGCCATCTCTTCTAGGCGATCGTCATCATATGTATTTGTGTTTATATCACTTGTAGCATACCTCTCTGTACTTCCAAATTCACTGCACTCTTCTCTTGTCTCACCATGCCTTGTCCAACATGTATAACTTCGATCAATTCCATTGCACACTAAATGATCTTTCAACTCATCCTCGCTAACTCCCCTTGCATAGCAACACTTTAAACAGGGGCATATGATTTTCCTTTGATTTTCTGCATGATCAACTGCAAATCTAATGAACTCTTTCACTCCATCCTCGTATTCTTTCGATAAACGATTTGCAGACATCCATTTTCGATCCATATTTATCAATCTAACAAAAAAATTATTAACATTAGTTATTTTGTTATTTGAGAGGTGAATGTCTGAATGAAAGTAGAAGGCTAACCTGGAGATAAAACAAGCAGATGGCAATGTCACCATTATATCAAAGTAGGCCTTAGAGAAGACCAATCACAAAAGTATTTACTCCTGCAAGTAACACGAAGTTGTTTTTAGTTATATATATAATAGCACCTAATAGTAAAATAATCTATAATCAAATCATGACTGATATTTGTATTCTATTTTTCTATAGCTTGGGAAAGGCCGTAGGTGAAAAATGATCTGACTTGTTAAGTAACAACAGTCGTTGAGTACTGCAATATATTGTGATATATTGAAATTATATCTAGTTGGCTATCCAGGTGATTCATACTGATTTATTGTTTACATGTCAACACTTGTAAGTCTAGACTGTTACATCTTAGTCATATTCTACATCAACCTCTTACCAAAGTACGTGATTGCTCTACAGGAGGAATAATTATTGTGCTGAATGCTGCACTCTGGCTTCATCTGGAGGATAGGATTGAGCTTTTCCTGCTTCACCTGCACTCTGGCTGCACAGCTGGACGTTGTTAGGTTTTTTGTTTATATGTGCTGAAATCTGGAAAATCAAGAAACCAGACGGAAGGCTGAATTCTGGGAAACTATGTGTATATAATGTATAATATGGTTCTTTATTCGGGCCATGTTTGTACAAAATTATGGGATGTTTGAACAAAACTTTTTAGGTAATTAGGGAAGCAACATGCTCAAAAGAATCTATATAATATATAATTTTGTAATTTTGGGATGTTGGATTATGTTAGTATAATATCTTGTAACCAAGTGAGTTACAGTTTTAATTGCAATTTTCTGTACAACTAATATAACATGATTTTTGTTCTGCAATGATATATGGCAAATCAACAGTACATTAATGCACTTCTGGAAATTTTTTGTTTTGCTATGGTTTTTTGGTCTGGAACCATGTTTTGTTGTTCTTGAACCATGTTCTGGAACCTCGAGTGAAAATTATGGAATCCAATGCATAAGTTGCAATTTGCAAAATATTATAAGTGTGATGTGGCATTCAAGAAAAGCTCAAACAAGCTTGCATAAATAATGTGATTCACCATGGACACTTGATATTTAGAGTTCCTGTAAAATTCAGTTGTGTCATAGCATATCAGAAACAAAAATAAGGAATCAGACTGCCCTTGCAAGATATATGTACCAAATATTTATGCTTGACATCGATCAATTTTGTATATGTGCACTTTTTTGTGCACTCTAATGACACATAATGCATAATCAGAGATGTGGATGATCGTGAATCCATGTAATTACATCATATATTTGGCTGTATGATGACTTCCAAATCCTGAGCATTATCACATAAGACTAAGCATGACATAACTGGGTGCATTCTGCATCTGGAACAACACATAAGCTAGGCACAAATAAAATATGAGCATAGCGTCGATGGAGAGACAGATACATGCTCTATAAAGAGTAAGTGGCAGGATATGCATGAACATTTCTATGAGTAAAGGTTATTTTACAACCCAAAACGTCAAAGATCTAATGAACCTTGGATTTTTTTTATCGATCTAAATGTGATAAAGGTTATTTTACTTCTAAACTTGTTAAATTTTAAATGATATGACCACAAGCCTGCAAAAAAAACCACTTCGTATGTATTTATAGAAAGGGAAAGAAAATCTAAGGGTATAAAAAGCAAAAGGAACAACTTCGTATGTGGAACACTACAGCCGGGCACATACCTACTCACATGATTACGGCAGTGGAAGAGGAATACCAATAATCTCAACAGTGGTTATCATTCACCAAGTTTCCCTCTTCACATGATTTTGCCTTGAGAAGTTTCATCCAGGACACATCTATGTCATATGTACTCTTATGTATGCTTAAAAGATATAATTTCATAATTCACTAATGGTCTTTTGGGTTGGACTCAATGCATAATTCATTGATGGTTTTTTGCCTAATTTGTAGGTAGGCTTACAAATATTAAACATCATTGACATTATAATATAATGGGCTATGCAATCTTATGAACTCATGTATTCTGATTTGCTTGGATATGGTTCTAAGTAAATAACCTCGCAATATTAAAATTTACTTCAATTTCATATGTACTCATCCAAATGTCACGCTTCCTGTTGTTCCAACAGATGAAATTAAAATTATACATTGAGAATATATTTCTATTTTATTCCCTACTCAAAACATAAAGAACCTATATTTTTCTTGAGCCACACAAAAAATCTCAATAATGAATTTTTTATGTGCTGAAGAAAAAATTATAAAAATAAAACCTCATATAATTTAAAGAAAGAAAATCGACAAGGAGTGTGTTAACTGTTTTACATTTTTTTAATCCCAGAAACATATTCTTAAATGCTAAATTTCCCCTACTTTGCATACCAATTTTAATTTATTTTTGCATATTATCTGATATTTGTACATCCTTTTTAACATTAATCTTAAAAGCTTCACCATTCCAATTACACCTGCATTTGCTCATGCCAAAAAGCTGTGGATAATAATGTTGAAAAGATAACAAGTATCAAGTAACTTAAACATGTCCATAAATTGAGCAGATGAAAAAAAAATTCATACACACTGCATATGGGTGTGGGTGCTCATGCACTTTAAAACATGACAAGTATTGAAAGATATAATTTCATAATTCACTGATGGTCTTTTGGGTTGGACTCAATGCATAATTCATTGATGGTCTTTTGCCTAATTTGTAGGTAGGCTTACAAATATTAAACATCATTGACATTATAATATAATGGGCTATGCAATCTTATGAACTCATGTATTCTGATTTGCTTGGATATGGTTCTAAGTAAATAACCTCGCAATATTAAAATTTACTTCAATTTCATATGTACTCATCCAAATGTCACGCTTCCTGTTGTTCCAACAGATGAAATTAAAATTATACATTGAGAATATATTTCTATTTTATTCCCTACTCAAAACATAAAGAACCTATATTTTTCTTGAGCCACACAAAAAATCTCAATAATGAATTTTTTATGTGCTGAAGAAAAAATTATAAAAATAAAACCTCATATAATTTAAAGAAAGAAAATCGACAAGGAGTGTGTTAACTGTTTTACATTTTTTTAATCCCAGAAACATATTCTTAAATGCTAAATTTCCCCTACTTTGCATACCAATTTTAATTTATTTTTGCATATTATCTGATATTTGTACATCCTTTTTAACATTAATCTTAAAAGCTTCACCATTCCAATTACACCTGCATTTGCTCATGCCAAAAAGCTGTGGATAATAATGTTGAAAAGATAACAAGTATCAAGTAACTTAAACATGTCCATAAATTGAGCAGATGAAAAAAAATTCATACACACTGCATATGGGTGTGGGTGCTCATGCACTTTAAAACATGACAAGTATTGAGCAAACTAAAACATGCCAAAAAAATTCATACAAACTAAAACATGACAAGTATTAAACATACACGTAAGTGTGAGTATCTGTGTGTTCGTGCATGGGCATGCGTGTGTTTTTTGGATGGTTAAGGGTGGGGGATGCAGATATCAAGATCTCTAAAATACATTTCATAAATCTCTAAAGATACTTTTGACAATGGGGTAGAGCCAAAAGCTAACCCACCTTAGCAAAATAGTAGTTAAAGACTTTATCTGAATTAAATTAAAAAATCAGATCGCAAATAGTAGTTAAATACATTTCATAATTCATTTTTAATTTTTTTAAAAAATCAGAAAACCTGCAAACAATATCGAAATTTCTCATTAACACAAGCACAGTTGGCCAAAGTTGATCGCAAATTACTCAGCAAAGACGAGGAACAATGTAGAATCAAAGAAAAGGTATACCATTCAGAATCAAAAACCTAAAGACATGAATAAATTCAACACGACAAAACGTAGAATCATCTTGTCGGCATCATCTGCAAACGAGAAAATGGAAATCGATTATCAACAATTTCACACAAAAAGACAAGCGAAATGACCGAATTATAAAGCAAATACATCAATCTCAAAGAAAGGAATCGGAAGCCATGGGATAGATTCCGATCTCACCTCGAACCGAGCGGCGATCGAGAAGAGACACCGATCGGACCCCAAGAAAAAACCAATGGAACCGACAAGGAGACAGTGAATCGGTCGGATCCGATCAATGCTGGAATATGGCTTGGGGTTGCTCTAGGGCTTCTCGAGCGCACGAAGCGGCGACGGGAATTTTCAATGAAGCAGCGGCTGCGGCACAAAGCAAATCGCGCGATCCTAGGGCTTGGGTTGCAACGAAGATGGCAGCGCGATCCTAGGGCTTGGGTTGCAACGAAGATGGCAGCGGACGATCCTAGGGCTTCGGAGCGCACGAAGATGGCAGCGGAGCTTCGGAGCGATATTGGGAATTTACTTAAGCGATTACATGAGTCGGGCTTCGGAGCGATCGATATTGCAATGTATAATACCTTTAACAGCGCTTGTTTAATACAAGCGCTGTTAAAGACCACCCTTTAGCAGCGCTTACACAAACAAGCGCTATTAAAGGGGGGCCTTTAACAGCGCTTGTTTATGCAAGCGCTGTTAAAGGCCCCCCCTTTAACAGCGCTTGTTTGTGTAAGCGCTGCTAAAGGGTGGCCTTTAACAGCGCTTGTATTAAACAAGCGCTGTCTATTGGGACTTTTAACAGCGCTTGTTCTAAAGAAGCGCTGTCTATTTGGACCTTTAACAGCGCTTGTAGAAAAAAGCGCTGTCTATTGTCTGACATTTAACAGCGCTTCTTTCTACAAGCGCTGTGTATTGTCTGTGTCTCTATTACACAGCGCTTGCAGAAATAAGCGCTGTCTATTGTCGGACCTTTAACAGCGCTTGCAGAAAGAAGCGATGTCTATTCTCCGACCTTTAACAGCGCTTGCAAAAAGAAGCGCTGTCTAATATATGTGCCTCTAATTAACAGCGCTTATAATTGGCAAGCGCTATTAAAGGTGTGCTATTAAAGGTCCTTTTTGTAGTAGTGTTTGGAGATGGGAAACAAGAGGGTTGTTAGATCCTTTTACTCATTTGGTGGCGGTGGTTGGGGACATGCTAAACCATTGTGGAAGGTGGAAGTCCCAGCCAAGTTTAAACTTACAATGTCATTGACGGTAAAAAAGGCATGCTGATGTACTTAGGTATCAACAGATTGACAATGAATTTTTCTGTGATCTGTGCAATGTTACAATGGAATTCATCATTTATTCCTCCAATGCTTTGGTCTGCAACTATCATATACCATTTCTTCCCGCAGTATCATCTCCCATCGAAACCAGTCACCTCTTTGATGGTTGGACATAACGAAGGTAGTATTAACTGAATCGGATGCAAATGAAGTATGAGATTATTTCTTTATGGCTTGTGTGTGGTTGGACAAGAGAGAAAGGAATGCAACAATGTTTTATTCTACATGTATAAATAATGAGGAGCTTCAAATTGCCATTGATTTCTACAGTAATATATGGATAGGTGAAACCCCATGTTGTGCTACTTCACCACTGATTTACATGGCTATCTTCGGCTGTAACAATTTTCTGATGCAGGCCGCATATACTTTTGATGTTACTAGCCTTCTTTGAACATCGTCCGCTTTTTGCTATGTACTTTTCCCTGTAATCATTTTCTTTTTTTTGCTCTCTACACTGCCGTTTTAAAGCTTATGAAATAAAATTATCCCTGGGATGATTCTCATCCTTCTGATCAATCTGATCAATCTTGAGGTGTCACTCTTGGGTCCGATCACAGATCCGGTGCATGAATCTCGAGGAGTCACTCTCAGATCTCGGATGTGACTTTCAAATTCCGTCGTCGCATATGTTACCCACTTCGATCAAGTGCCTTCGCTCTGCAGGGTTTAAATCAGAGCTGCGTGATCTTAATGAGAGGGCTTCTATGCTAGAATCAGGTAAAATTTTGGATTCTTTTTGAAAAATTTCATTTTGCGGCTCTTTAAAAATTAATGTTGGGGAAATTTTGTGGGTGCAGATGTCTTGCGTTTCATGCTTGGAGATCCTACTCTTTTTTATTTTGCTCCTTTGTTTTAATTTGATTAATTTCACATATTTTCATTTCATTTTTCAGTTGCTTTTAGTAGTTTTTAGTTCTTTGAGATTATTTTTAGCTCATGTAAATGCTCTTTAGCTCATGCTTTGTCTTTACATTTTTATGGTTGTTGTTTTCTAGTTCCATGTTGATTTCTGAAGTCTGATCGATCGTTGAAGATGATGGCACCACTTACCCCAAGGTAATCTTCATCTATTTTTTCATCATTTAAGTTAGTCCATCTCTCCTTTTTTATGTTTGCCAAAATGAACATCAATCTTTCATGAATGGAATAAATCGGTTCCGTCTCCCATGTTTTCGTTTGATTTTGCTGCTACTTTTAGTGGGGTTTAGTCCATTTAGATTATTTTCAGTTGAATGAAGAAATGAGATGCTGAGCAGCACTGATATTGGCGTCAATTCTGTAGGGAAACAGCTTGCATATTCTTCCAAGTAGAAATAGGCCAACATCGATCCTCAATGATATCAACGGAATCATTAAGCCCAGCAGGATGACCCTGCTTAGGCAATCTGGGCTCTGGAAAGCCTATTCTGCCAATGGCTTTAGCATGAAAACTTAATCCAGAACTAAAAGTAAGAATCGACTTTTGATCTTAGAAGAAGACTTAGAAATTAGAATTTCGACAATGAACATAGTTTTGATTTATGCATTTGAATGCTCTCCAGGTTACATGAAGCATGACTTACACTAACATGAGAGGAACAAGTTCGTCCCCCAGAGGACGTCGGCTTATATACGCCATCACGATCTTCACATCACAGAGATGACGGTGAGAGAGACCTTGGCTTTCTCTGCAAAGCAAAGATATGGGCTCTTGCTGTCTAAGAAGTATATGAACCTTGGCCTATAGATTTTTTTTTAATTTTTGTTTATGGATTTTTTTGTCAGAGATAAATGATAATCCTAACAGGGTTAGTTTTTGAATTGGCTTATGTTGTTGTGTAGGATTTAATGTATACTTGGTAGGAAGTTTTGAATAGGATAGAGCTTGTACATGTAATGTACTCATTTTGCTAGATTTTTAATTGCATTTGGTTTATAACATACTTGAACTTGATTTTCAAGTGCCATTGTTGTGAGTATTGTTCCTTTATCTTCCTTCATGTTTAATTATTCTTTCATTCAACATTTATGAGAATTATGGGACTATGTTATAATTGGTTGTCTCCAAGAAGGAAAGTTGTGATCTTAGGTGCTCTAGAAGTGTAAAGCTAACTAATTTCGTTAATTTCGATTCTCATTCAGATCTAATATTTATTGTGAATAAGAAATATTTGGATAATTTCTTATGGTTTGATCTCTTTGTTTAGTGTTTCGTTTGGTTTGAACCGAGATGCAATTTTTTTGGAAGGACGTTTGAATTATTGCGTTATTTATTTAGGATGAATGTTAAAAGAGATTGGCGACATTGTGGAATAGTACTTATGGTGGATGCGAGTGGATCTGAGGTAGGTTTCTTAGACTCTTTTTAAATCATTTATGTTAATTTCTTTATGAGAGTTGTCATAGTTGTAGCAATAAAGTTATCATTTTGGGGGTCATGACATGCTTAATTAAAGCTGACCGTGGATGCAAAGTTAAAGAATTGATTGATTTCTTATGAGTTATGAATGCCATGATTGTTTATACATCATAAGATGCAATTGTTTAGTTAATTTATTTGTTTGTGCTGAGTGAAAAATAAACAAAAAAATTTAGGAATATGGTCCATGTATTTGTGGTAAGCATATCCTCTAGCACTGATTGTACCCAGCATTTGTTGCCGTCAAAAGCCTTCTTCCCAGATTTTTAGTAGTAGTAGACATTCTAGATATACATGTGCTACTCACTTTTCTAATTATATTAACCAGTTGCTATATTAACCCATTGCTTGGATACTGGTGCGGCTATGATTCTTTTAGTTAATAACATAACAACTTTATATGGTGTTTGAAATTTACATCTAAAATATTTTTATGTAAAGTGAGAGCATGGACTTTTGACTAACGATTCCAGCAAAGGTAGACTTTATTTTATTTATCTCGTTTGTTTAGTTAGAGAAGATTAGTGATCTTTTTTCATTATTTGGTGCGATGTTGTTTTTAATACTAAGTTGGTTTACAAAGTTAGAGAAAATCCATCTCCCCCCTTGTTGGACGATCGGAACGTTCATTTTGTTCTTTATATTGTAAACTTTCAAAACATTAAATATTCGGTGAGCTCAAGTTTTACCCATTTATCCATTCGTTGCACAAAATTATATTCATGAACAAATATCAAGAGACATTCTAGAGACAATCAGATATAAGATTTTGCGGGAATGCAATATTTTAAATAAATTGTCTCCTTATAATATGTGTTAAATCTTGAGTGAACTACATTTTGAGGGGACTAAAATTTTTGGGAGTACTAAACTTTCTGGTGGAAACTAAATTTTGAGGGAACCAAATTTTTTTTGGGGAACTAATAACCAATTATTGCGATTTACTTATTGTTGCTCACTTAAAATTAGGGGATCTAAGCTTATGAGTGTAAATATTTTAATTGAAACATGCCCTTAGGGCACAGGCAATGACTAGTTTTCCATAAAATATAGAAAATAGCACCGACCTCAATAAATTCTCTCCGTTTTTGCTTCTGCCTCATCTGTGTCGTCACCGGCAAGCGATCTGCTTAAAATTAGGTCTATATTTAGCAAAATTGAGTATACGAGGGGATCTCCCGTCATCATATGTCTGAACCGCGGTTCCAAACCGAACCAAACCACTCCAAGCGGTTTTCGTCGGCTCGGAAACCGTCGGTCTGTCGGTCTGGTTTAGTCTGGCCTGTGAGAAACCACTACTTATACGGTCTAGTTCGATTTCGGTCCCAACCCGCCGGTTTGAGACCGTGCTCTCCCCTATCTTCAACTAAAAAATCAGAGAAGACAAATTTAGGCTATAAAAATCATATCATTTAAATAAAGGTTTGTATCTTACAGAAAAATTAGAAAATAGCACAGAGCTTAAATTTTTTTCAAAAATATCCATTGGAAACGGGAGATTGCCATCTTAAACGAAAAAAATTAAGAGTAGACAAAATTGGGCCTAAAAATCAGATCATTTAATAAAAAGATCCATAACTTCTAGAAAATGTAGAAAACTAGCCCCGAACTCAGAAAAATCCGTAAAAATGTCTGTTGAAACTGGAAGATCGACATCTTCAACAAAAAAATAAGACAACACAAAATTAGGCTATAAAAATCATATCATTTAATATAAATATCCATATCTTATAAAAAATGTAGAAAATAACCATGAGCTCAGAAAAATCCGCACAAATGTTTGTTGGAACTGGGAGATCGCCATCTTCGACTAAAAAGAGATGACAAAATTAGGCTAAAAATCATATCATTTAATGAAAATATCTATACCTTCTAGAATATGTAGAAAAAAGCCATAAACTAAGAAAAACTAGCAAAAATGTCTGTTGAAACCGGTACATCGTCATTTTCAACTAAAAAAATAAGAGAAGACTAACGCATGATATAAAAATTATAACATTTATAAAGAGATCCATATCTTCCATAAAATGTAGAAAATAGCACCAAGCTCAGAAAAATCTGCAAAAATGTCCGTGGGAATCGAGAGAGCGACATCTTCAACCAAAAAACATAAGAGAAGACAAACCCTTGCTATAATAATCATATCATTTAATAAAAAAATCCATGTCTCGAATAAAATGAAGAAATTATCCCCGAGCTCAAAAAAATTTCCAAAAATGTTTGTTAGAATTGGGAGATCGCCATCTTTAACTGAAAAATAAAAGAAGACAAAATTAGGCTATAAAAATCATAAGATTTAATATAAAGATTCATATCTTACAGAAAATGTAGAAAATAGTGCGGAGCTCAGAAAAAACCCGCAAAAATGTCCGTTGAAACTAGGAGATCTCATCTTCAACGAAAAAAATAAGAGAAAACAAAATTAGGCCAAAAATCATATCATTTAATAAAATATACATATCTTTGAGAACATGTAGAAAAATAGCCCCGTGTTCAGAAAAATATATAAAAATGTCTGTTAGAATTGAACGATCGTCATCTTCAACTAAAAAATAAAAGAAGACAAAATTAGACTACAAAAACCATATCGCTTAATAAAAATATCCATATAGTCAATGAATGAACAAAATAACACTAAGAAAAATCATCAAAAATTTCTGTTGTAACAGGAAGATCACCATCTTTAACTGAAAATAAGGGAAGACAAAATTAGGTTATAAAATCCTATCATTTAATATAAAGATACATATCTTACGAAAAATATAGAAAGCAGACTGTAGATCTAAAAAATCCCCAAAAATATCCGTTGGAACTAGGAGATCGACATTTTCATCAGAAAAATAAGAGAAGAAAAAATTAGGCTAAAAATCATATCATTTAACAAAAAGAAACATATCTTCCAGAAAATGTAGAAATTAGCCCTGAGACGAAAAAATCTGCAAAAATATTCTTTGGAACCTGGAGATCGCCATCTTCAACTGAAAAAGAAAAGAAGACAAACTTAGGCTATAAAAATCATATCATTTAATAAAAATATTCTTATCTTAAGAAAATGTAGAAAACAACCCAAAACTCAGAAAAATCTGTAAAAATGTCAGTTAGAACTGGGAGATCGCCATCTTCAACGAAAAATAAATAGAGACAAAATTAGTCCAAAAAACCTTATCATTTAATAAAAAGATCTATATCTTCCTAAACAAGTTGAAAAATTGCCCCGAGTTCAGAAAAATCCGCAAAAATGTCCGTTGAAACTGGTAGATCACCATACTTAACTTAAAAATAAGAGAAGACAAAATTACGCAACAAAAGTTATATCAATTAATAAAAAGATCCATATCTTTGGTAAAATATAGAAAATAGATCCGAGCTCAGAAAAATCCGTAAAAATGTCTGTTGGAACCAGGAGATCGCCATCTTTAACAGAAAACAAGAGAAGACAAAATTAGGCCAAAAATTATATCATTTATTAAAATGATGCATATATTTTAGAAAATGTAGAACATAGCCCAGATCTCAGAAAAATATGCAAAAATGTTCGTTGGAACCGGGAGATCACCATCTTCAACTGAAAAATAAGAGAAGACAAAATTAGGCTATAAAAATCATATCGTTTAATATAAAGATTCATATCTTAAAGAAAATGTAGAAAATAGCCCGTAGCTATTAAAATTCTGCAAAAATGTCTGTTAGAACTATGAGTTTGCCATCTTCAACAAAAAAAGAAGAGACGACAAAATTAGGCCATAAAAATCATATCATTTAATATAAAGAATTATATCTTACAGAAATTGTAGAAAATAGCATGAAGTTCAGAAAAATCTGCAAAAATTTCTTTTGGAACAGGAGATTGACATTTTCAAATAAAAAAATAAGAGAAGACAAAATTAGTCGAAAAATCATATCATTTATTAAAAATATACATATCTTCAATAAACTGTATAAAATAGTCCTGAGTTTAGAAAAATCCGCAAAAATTTTTGTTGGAACCGGGAGATCGCCATCTTCAACAGCAAAATAAGAGAAGACAAAATAAGGCCAAAAAATCATATCATTTAATAAAATGATGCATATCTTTTAGAAAATGTAGAAAATAGCCCAGATCTTAGAAAAATCAGCAAAAATTTCTGTTGGAACCAGAAAATCACCATATTTAATTGAAAAATAAGAGAAGACAAAATTATGCTATAAAAATTATATCATTTAATATAAAAGATACATGTCTTACAGAAAATGTAGAAAATTGCCCGGAGCTACGAAAATTTGGCAGAAAGGTCCATTGGAACCAAGAGATCGCCATATTCAATGAAAAAAAATAAGAGAAGACAAAATTATGCCCAAAATCATATTATTTCATAAAAAGATTCATATCTCTCAAAAAATATAGAAAATAGGCTCGAGGTAAGAAAAATCTTCAAAAATGTCCGTTGGAAACGGGAGTTCGCAATCTTCAACTAAAAAAATAAGAGAAGACAAACTTAGGCTATAAAAATTATATCCTTTAATAAAAAGATCCATATCTTTCATACAAAATAGAAAATAGCCACCAGCTCAAAAAAATCTGCAAAATTGTCTGTTGGAACCGAAAGATCGCCATCTTCAACTAAAAATAAGATAAGACAAACTTAGGCAACAAAAATCATTTCATTTATTAAAAAGAGACATAAATCCATAAAATATAGAAAGTAGTTCGAAGCTCAGAAAAATCCGCAAAAATCTCAATTTGAATCGGGAGATTGCCATCTTCAACAAAAAATAAAAGAAGACAAAATTAGGCCAAAAAATTATATTCGTTAATAAAAAAGATTCATATTTTTCATAAAATATAGAAAATAGTCCGGAGCTTTAAAAATCAGTAAAAATATCTGTTGGAACCAGGAGATCGCCTTCTTCAACTGAAAAAAGAGAAGACAAAATTAGGCCAAAAGGCATATCATTTAATAAAAAATACATATCTTACAGAAAATATAGAAAATATACCCAAGGAAAGAAAACCCCGTAAAAATTTCTGTTAGAACCGGTAGATCTACTTGTTCACCTGAAAAAATAAGAGAAAAAAGTATATGCTATAAAAATCATCTCAGTTAATAAAAAGATACATATCTTCCATAAAAAGTAGAAAATAGCGCCAAGCTCAGAAAAATCCGCAAAAATATCAGTTAGAACTGGAAGACCGCCATGTTCAATTAAAAAATAATAGAAGGCAAAATTAGGGCAAAAATCAAATCATTTATAAAAAGATCCATATCATCCAAAAAAATTAGAAAATAGCCCCATGGTCAGAAAAATCCTCAAAAATGTCTGTTGGAACTAGGATATGCCATCTTCAGCTAAAAAATAAGAGAGACAAAATTTGGCCAAAAATCATTTCATTTAATAAAAAGATCCATAACTTCCCGAAAATGTAGAAACATATCCCTAAGCTCAGAAAAATTTGCAAAACTCTCCGTTGAAACCGGTAAATCGCCATATTCAACTGAAAAATAAGAGAAACAAAATTAGTTCAAATAATCATATCATTTAATATAATAATCCATATCTTACAAAAATGTAGAAAATAAACCGTAGCTCAGAAAAATCCGTACAAATGTCCATTGGAAATTGGAGATTGCCATCTTCAACTGAAAAAAGAGAAGACAAAATTAAGCCAAAAATCATATTATTTAATGAAAAGGTTCATATCTTTTAGAAAATGTAGAAAATAGCCCCAATTTAAGAAAAATCAGCAAAAATATCCATTGAAACCGGTAGATCGCCATCTTTAACTGAAAAAGTAAGAGAAGACAAACGTAGGATATAAAAGCATATCATTTTAAAATATCTATATATTCCATAAAATATAGAAAATAGCACCGACCTCAGAAAAATCTGCAAAAATGTCCGTTGGAATCGAGAGATCTCCATCTTCTACTGAAAAATAAGTGAAGACAAAATTAGGCCAAAAATCGTATCATTTAACAAATAGATACATATCTTCCAGAAAATTTACATAATAGACCCGAGGTCAGAATAATCTGCAAAAAATGTTTGTTGGAACCGGGAGATCACCATGTTCAACTGAAAAATAAGAGAAGAAAAAATTAGGCTTAAAATCATCTTATTTAATAAAAATATCCATAACTTCCTAAAATGTAGAAAAATAGTCCCGAACTCAGAAAAATCAGCAAAAATGTCTGTTGTAAGCGGGAGATCGCCATCTTCAACCAAAAAAAATAAGAGAAGACAAAATTAGGCTACAAAAAATCATATCAGTAAATAAAAAGAGCCATATATTTAATAAAATATAGAAAATAGCCATGAGCTCAGAAAAAATCCGCAAAAATGTCCGTTGGAACAAGAATATCGCCATCTTCAACTGAAAAATAAGAGAAGACAAAATTCGGCTATAAAAATCATATCATTTAATCTAAAGATCCATATCATATAGAAAATGTAGAAAATAGCCTGGAGCTCAGAAAATTCTGCAAAAATATGAAATAAATCTGCAAAAATGTCAGTTAGAACCGGTAGTTCACCATCTTCGATAGAAAAATAAGAGAAGACAAAATTAGATTAAAAAATCAGATCATTTAATAAAAAGATACATAACTTTTCGAAAATGTAGAAAAATAGTCTCGAGCTCAGAAAAATCCGCAAAAAATCTGCATTGGAACCAGGAGATTGCAATCTTCAACTAAAAAAAGAGAAGACAAAATTGGGCCAAAAAATCATATCATTTAATTAAAATATCCATAACTTCCAGAAAAGGTAGAAAAATAGTCCCAAGCAAAGAAATATACGCAAAAATGTCCGTTGGAACCGGAAGATCACCATCTTCAACTAAAAATAAGAGAAAAGAAATGTGGGCAATAATCCATATCTTTCATAAAATATAGAAAATAGCATCGAGCTCATAAAAATCAGCAAAAATTTCCGCTGGAACCGGGAGATCGCCATCTTCAATTGAAAATAAGAGAAGACAAAATTAGGCCGAAAATCATATCATTTAGTAAAAGATACATATATTCCAGAAAATTTAGAAAATAGACCCGAGGTCAGAATACTATGCAAAAATGTCCTTTGGAACCGGGAGATTGCCATCATAATTTGAAAAATAAAAGAAGACAAAATTAGACCATAAAATCTTATCATTAATATAAAGATCAATATCTTCTATAATATGTAGAAAATAGCCTGGAGCTTAGAAAAATCTGCAAAAAATTCCGTTCAACCCGAGAAATCACTATCTTCAACTTAAAAAACAGGAGAAGACAAACATAGGTAATAAAAATCATACCTATTAATAAAAAGATTTATATCTTCCATAAAATTCAGAAAATAGCAACGAGCTCAAAAAAATCTATAAAAATGTATGTTGGAACCTGGAGATCGCCATCTTCAACTTGAAAAAATAAAAGAAGACAAATTAGGCTATAGAAATCATACCACTTAATATTAAGATTCATATCTTACAGAAAATGTAGAAAATATACCGAGCTCAGAAAATTCCGCAAAAATGTTTGTTGAAACCGGGAGATCGTCATCTTCAACTAAAAAATAGAGAAGACAAAATTAGGCTAAAAATCATTTTATTTCATAAAAAGATCTGTATCTTTCAGAAAATGTAGAAAAAGAGACTCAAGCTAAGAAAAATCCGCAAAATATCCATTGAACCGGGAGATCGCCATCTTCAATTGAAGAATAAGGGAAAACAAATGTAGGATATAAAAATGTATCATTTATAACAATGTAGAAAATAACACAGAGCTTATAAAAATCCGCAAAAGTATCCGTTAGAACAGGGAGATCGACATCTTCAACTGAAAAATAAGAGAAGAAAAAATTAGGTCAAAAATCATATCTTTTAATAAAAAGATCAATATCTTTCAGAAAATTTAGAAAATAGTCCCTAAGTAAAAATAATATGCAAAATGTCCGTTAGAAATGGGAGATCGTGATTCGGAGTAAATATTGCATATTTATCACCTCACAGACCCATTTTGTGCATATATGATACGT
>CM061134.1:101638890-101660227 GCA_030789695.1 Scilla litardierei | reverse complement strand
AACTTAAGATTTGACTAACTAAACTTAGGAAACCTATTTTAAATCATTTTCAAAACATTTTAAGCTTTTGAATGAGTGATCCTAAGTGTGTGTGTGTGTTAGCTTCAATACAAGGCCTTATAAATCTAATTTTTATTATGATTTACACAAATAACAAAATAACTTATTTTTATCGATTTATGTGGAGGCGGCATGTAGCCGCTGCACCCCCAAAAACCCATATAGCGGTCTGAAGCCGCCACGAATCTGGCCTAAATCTTGCGATGAACCTGGCTTGAAGCCGCCTTGGATCTGGCTTTCCATGGCCTGAAATGACCACCTCTAGACTATTTGAGAACTGGCATAACCTCCGTCGGCCACCATAGCGATGACCTCAGGACGCCGCCGGCCTCCGGTGTGGCAGCCCGTGGATGAAGCAACCCCCCAAAGTGGGGCTGGCGAACAAAGGCCACCAGCTGGCCTTTTTCGTTTTTTCGTTGAACTGTTTTCACTGGCGAACAATCGCAGACAAGGCCGTCGTTTCCCTGCCCCTGCCCCGTTGCCTGTAGCAGCAAGCGGATGCGCGTAAAAGGGGCGGCGCTGCTGCCCCCATCAAACCCTAATTGGGTTTTGCACCCCCCCGGGCCTACCTCGCTGACTGCTGCATGTGGCGACGTGCCACCCCCAACCCGTAGGGTTTGGGGAAGGCAGTCCCTCCCCATATAGTGGGCTTTAGCCCAGCTATAAAAAATTAACACATTTTTTTATGTGGGCCTCAAGCACACAGGCTTTGACTTAAATATTTAAAAAAAGTGTATAAAAAGCCTAACGGGACTGAAGCTCGCGGCCAGCTCGCGAGCCATATTCTTTTTTTAATTAAATAAATTTTTTTTGAAATTTATATATAATAAATTTAGAAAATGCCCATAAATTTCCAAAAATTGCAGAAAAATCCAAAAAATCAGGAAATATTCTGGAAAATTCTAGATAAATCAAGAAATATAATAAGAGGGAATTGGCAATAGATAAAAGCTTTTGATGTAATAAATGTTGCATGATATATCGATAAATAATGTTTTAAGTGTGTGATCAAGTATAAAATTTTTCTGAACATGACCTGATTGACCCAATTCATACCGCAGGTGGCTTCATCCCCCCCACCACCTCAAGTCCATTCTGGGTTAAACTCCCAAGAAATCTTTGGGGGCATGTCATATAATTCAAGGCATCTTATGGACAAAAGATTATCGCACAATTGATCAAAATTAGAATATTTAAATGCATCACTTAGGTTTTTCTAATGTATATAATTGTCTTTATATGATTTATATGAACTACCTATGATGATATTATTGAGCATAATATTTAGCTTACATGCTTTATGTTGTCTGCATCATATGTTTTTACACGTTAAATACTTCATGCATATATGCTCATAATTATGATTATGCATTATTGCACACAACTAATTATAATTTTCAAAAGTTTAAAAATCATATCTATATTGACAAGCGAACATGAAGTACAAATTAAAATGTGAAATACCCGTTTTCAAATAAAATACGAAGGGATTATGCAAAATCTATTTCTACCATCTTAAAGATGCGCACTTCTCGGTAAATAGATCTCACTAATCTATGGTCTAAATTGACCAATATAGACACCAGAAGTATGCCATAACACCGTTAATTTTTTTAAAGTAATCTAACTCTACAAGGAATGATTCTTGAATCTAGCCTTGAATATAAGCTCACTCTTGAAGTCGTGGCTATATAAATAAGTGAGAGAAATATATTATGAAATTCGCACCCAAATATTTGTTCCCCTTTAGCATATTTTTTCCACAAACTGAAAGTGGAAGTATAGAAACAAACTTGCTCCCGTGTGTATGTCTACTTAGTGAGACTAATGTTTCTTCTTCCTGAAAAATAATAATATAGAAGATTGAAAACATGGGATGTTTAGGACCAACAATATCTTGAAAATAAAAAGAGAAAGAGAATATGTGAAATACATCGATGTGGAATAAGCAATGGCAAACCAAGATCAGACCCAGAAGTTCTGATAAGACTCATACTGCTCTTGCAATATGAAAGGTCATTAGTTTATGCTATAGAAAAATTATACAAAGATAG
This sequence comes from Scilla litardierei, assembly GCA_030789695.1. Classification (NCBI taxonomy): domain Eukaryota; kingdom Viridiplantae; phylum Streptophyta; class Magnoliopsida; order Asparagales; family Asparagaceae; genus Scilla; species Scilla litardierei. The sequence continues at coordinate 101,658,113 of CM061134.1, read as the reverse complement.
TTTAAAGACGAAAGTTGACCCAACTATCGTATAATTGACTAGTTCCTGAGCACACATAAACATTGAAAAACAATAATTTGTTGCCATAACATAATTACTTGGAATACTTTTCCAACATAATTGTTGATCAAAGTATATATATTTATGCTTTTTATGTATTTATTTATACTACAAACTTTATACTTAGTTTTTTAGCATCTGTAATATAATAAACTTTGTTAATCAATGCCTTAATTGTGGATAACACAATCATCCACATTAACACCTCAAGATGTAGTATGCTATCAGTGGCATTTCACCCCTAGAATAGTCCAGTAGAAAATTATTTTGGGACGTTTGACTTAAGATTCAGTAATTACAACCCTGGATACTCTATATGAGGATGCCCAGTACTCTCTGAGAAAAACTTACCAAGTTTCGATGGATATTCGTCAAAAAAAATTCCTACTGAATGACTCAAGAACTAATGGCATTAAAACCATACTTGAGCATTCAAATGGGCTTTCAAAAGTCCTATAAAAATTCAAAAAGAGGAAACAAATGGAACACCTAAAGTGCACAGTATCGTCCATGTTTTAACTTTGGTACGACATAATATGCCACCCTGGATCGGCGATGATGCAAGGCATCATATCTCAAACCTATAATCATAACCTGAAGAACACGAAGATTCCTCGGAAGGGTGAGCTTTCATTGTCCCATTTAAAGGGGAAAATGATTATGAGATCATCTCCACTATATGTGGACATTGACTCTCAAGGCTTCATCAAATACAATTTCATAAGATATGTTTATAAAATCTATCACCAATAAAATAAATAATAAGACCTTTTGGTCTCTTGAGTGTAGTTGAGGGATAAAAGTGGACTTTTCCGCTCCCTACAAAGGGCCGATAAAGTACCTTAGTGTACTCGTCCATATATCTTCTAAAATGGTCATAAGCAATCATATTATCCAACCGCAGTCCAGCTTTTTCAAAGTAAAGAGGACACATTATTAAATGGCGGGCAAATTGGATAATACTGGGAAATCAACCATAATTTGCAAAATGGAATAAGTTGAACATCCTGAAGTTTGTGTTCACACCCAAAATGGGTCATATGTGTAAATCATTAAAATGATTCAAACGGATTACTCATCCGTTAGAAATCCAGTTGCTGGTGACTGCATGGGGACATGCAAATTACACTGCAGACCATCAAAATGCCACCTTAGAACTTAGTTATCAGGGCCTGATCACCCCAGATAAATAGGTTTTGAGAACTCCAAACGGAGAAGAAGTTTAGAGCACATCTTATAGATTGTGCCTTGATGGGTCCACATCCCAATAGCACCACAATAGGCCATCAGAATGCCGTCTTAGAACTATTTATCGGGCTTAATCACCCCAGATAAATATATTCCAATCAAGACAAACAGAGGAAGCATTTAAAAGCACATCTCATAAATTGTGCCTTGATGGGCCCTCATTTAAATATTTGATAGTGACGATGAGATCCTGAAGATCCTTTACATTCAGAACTCTTTAATTTCCCAGTACTAGGTTCAACTTGGATGTCACGATCATCCCTAAGCTTAAATCTTAGTTGACCAAATCAAAATATCAAAATATATGATCCGAGAATTATGAATTGTGATGAGATCATGAAGATCCTCTACAATTATGAAACTGTTAAACAGTTATCGGACATAGTTACTGTTAAACAATTATGAAACTGTTAAACAGTTATCGGACATAGTTACTGACAATCCAAATATTGTCAAAATCACGCATCCCTGCAGCTAAAAATCCAGCTAGGATTGACATACCAAAAATGATGGATGCAATTCACCAACAGCAGAAGTGGATGTCCTCAATTAAGAGAGGACAGACCACGATGCTCCAAATAGAGGAACACTCTTGGAGACCTTAAAACAATACCACCGTAGGAAAGTGAGCTCATCTCCATATCATCTCCCTTTCTAGACCCCAGAAGAGGAAATTCTGGAATAAAATGAAATATAAATGAATAATTTGCGTACATGGGGTGGTGTTTGGATAAAAAACACACTTGTCGATAATTATTTCACGATTCATTTTGCCATTTAATGATAGTAATCGATCTATACTCCGTTGCTAAAAAGCAAACGTGATTGGCCAAAAATGTGGAACGAGGCAAAAATAAGTTGACCTGGACACACTTAAGAAACGTGAAGTGTTTGGACCTGAAGTCTTGGTATCAAAAGGTATCAAACCTGTGTGTATAGTGAGTATTGTATAAAATATAAATAAATTCATATGCTACAAGATATAACCTATAACTTAGAGATTCATTTCACTGAAACCAGGAAGTAATAAATTAAGATGAGCTCGACTCACTTAGGAAATATAAATGATGCATCAATCGTGGTTATGGTTACGAAACCCTCACAATTGGCAAAAGAAATTGTGGATATGCTGCTTTGGATGTTGCGATTGTTGAATATTGAGTCCTCCAATGTGGTTTTGATGATAAACAAATATAATCAATTATGAATAATTCACATGTTTTGCATAGCATCATCATTATGGACAAAGTCACATATGGTGAAGATAATGACTCAAAGGATTGATGCTTGGACCTCAATCAATGAAGCATGAGAATCAAGAGATGATCAAAGGAAATCAAAGTGTTGAACTCAACAAGCTCAAATAGCTATCAAGGAGTGAAATCAAGGAAGTCAAAGCGATTGGACTTCACAAGCTCAATGGAAGTCCTCAAGGCATTCAATAGGAAGTAAAGGGGATTAATATGTAAATCCTTCTTACTTTACTTCTTAGGTGAATTAGAATGTTAAGCCTTGAATAACTTATTAGAATATCACTCATAACACTCATGAATCACTTTAGATCATATATCATTGAGTGTCATATGGTTAGAACTTGCATAAACTCAAAGAAGAGTTTTTTAGCCTTCAACAGGCGCCTGGTGCTTGGCCTCCAGACGTCTGATCATATGCATATAGTTCTCCAAAACCCTTGTTGGAACAAATGCCTGAAGTTCTAATTCTAGACGTCTAAACAATTCGTCAGACGCCTGGATGGTGAACATCAGACGTTTGTTTAATTCTAGCCATAGAAATAGTAACTCGGCCTTTGACGACTGATTGAAAACAGATGTCTGGATGATATACATCAGACATCTAGGACATTCACTCACAAATTTCCAGTAGCTCATTTCTGTGATCAGTCAGTTCTATGCGACTGAAGTTGTATACCAGACGTCTGAACAATTGACCAGACGGCTGGATGATGAACATCAGACATATGGATGATCGGACCATATTTTTTCCATTAACGTTGTTACTCACTGTCTGTATGATCAGACGTCTGATGGCGTGGTGCCAAACGACTGAACAGTGACCAGACATCTGGAAAGTCTTCAGACGTCTCGTATATGTCCGTTTGACTGCATTTAATGCCCAGTCAAAACAGTACAACAGTCGGTTGGTGGCCTTTCTTCAGGAGACTGGTGACTAGGATTTCTGTCCGTTAATAGCCGTTTGAAGCATTAAATGCTTGGGATCTTTGGCTGACTTTTAGCAGATTTCATATGCTTATGAATAGGGCTTTAATGTCTTGACTTGAGAGGTTAGCTAAGCATCTAAGACTTCATTCAATACACTCTCAAGTGATCCCAAGTCATTAAATTCTCATCTAGAGCATTCAAGAGCATTCAAAGCAAATCAAGCTCAAGCTCTAAAGTTCAACTTGTCTCCAAAGCTTTCAAGATTATCTTCAAGCATTCATTACTACACACCTTGAGACAAGTTAGTAAGTACTCTCACTCTCATCATTTAGAGCACATATCACACACCTTTATTGCCTTATTCTTAAGATTAATATTCAAGGCATATGTTGTGAAGTTGTTTCATATTTCGTTCCATTTCTCTCTTGTTATTTGCAAAGTTCCTCTCGGGTTTAAGAGAAGTCCATTCCTGGTTTGTAAGAAGTGGAAGAAAGGTTCCTCTCAGGTTTGAGAGAAGTCCATTCTCGGTTTGTGGGAAGTGAAAGAAAGGTTCCTCTCGGTTGTAAGAGTAGTTCATTCCCAGTGTGTGAAGTGAAAGTAATTTGTATCAATTTGTACTAGTCAAGTTTGGCAAGTGAACATTAGTGGAAACACTAATCACTAGCAGGGAGCTAATGGGTTGCTAGAGTAGGATTCAAGGGAGTCGGGGAGACTTGGTGAATCCGAACCCGGGTATATCTCTTGTTTGCATTTGGATTCTTGTGTTGTTTCTATCTTTCTCTATTCCGCAGTAAGGTTGTATAAGGGTAATTTAATTTGGCATAAATTCCTGATTAAGTTTTATAAAGCACTATTCACCCCCATCTAGTTTTTTATCAAATAGTTTCAGATCCTACAATTGATATCAGAGCTAGATTTTCAAACTATGACAACCACAAGTAATAACAATACTCATGAAGGTGCATCCTCTACCATGGAAGGCCAATCCACAATTTGACCTCCACACCTTAATGGATCTAATTATGAATACTGGAAGGTGAAGATGGTCATCTTCCTAAAGAGTGCTTCTCTTTGGCGTACGGTAGCGAAGGAGTATATTGACCCACTTGAGGAAGATTACCTAAAGTGGACACCAGTTCAAGTGCTTGCAGAGACAAACAATGCTAAAGCGATGAACTCGCTTATTTGTGCATTGAATGCCACCGAATTCAACAATGTGTCTAATTGCACAACTGCACACTAAATTTGGAATCATCTCCAAGTTACACATGAAGGGACAACCCACGTAAAGTTGCCAGAGCTTCATGTATATGTACAACGTTTTGAGATGTTTTCAATGTAGGATAGGGAAACCATCTTAAGCATGTATACAAGATTCACGAACATCCTTAATGAGCTTGAGGCCCTTGGGAAGGAATTTACCCAAGTAGAAAAGGTAAGAAAACTCATCATGGCCGTCACCCCGGAATGGAAAAAGAAGACAATGGCCATTGAGGAAGGTAATAACATGGCCACCTACACGGTTGAAGCCTTCATAGGAAACCTCATGGCTTATAAGGTTAGGAACGCAGAAAGAGAAGAAATAATTTCTCTAAGGGTTTGTTCACTCTCGCGAAGATAATAATATTTGTACCGCAGGCGCACGGTGTCATATAGTGCTTATGGGTCGAACACATGGAGGTGTTCATTGAGTACCGATTTTTGTTCTTCGTTCGAAAGCTACGCTATCGAATTGTGGTCTAATGAGAGAAATAAAAGGTGACGTCAGATGATAAAAACTTTAGGGCTTTGGGTATCCCTACCATTGAACTAAGATCAAGGTTGGATTAATAGATGACCGATTGTTGGGTTCATTGGGACTCGGGAAAGGTCATCTAACCTTGGGGCATTCTCCTACCCCCCTCCAACTCACGTGGTGCACGATAGGATAGTCCCTTATGTTATATCCCCCCCGCTCTCGCAATGCAATGATAGGCATATCCTAAGCTATACCGATACCGAATCTCGTCGATACATCGATATACGTCAGGTGCATTACGCTCGACGAATGTCCCCAATCTTCCTCCCGACCACAGTGGCGTTCGGGGATTGGACCTATATTAGGATGGCTCTAATCGGTGCACGACTCTCGCCGGTCATATCAATAGTATGAATCGTCGTAGGGATCGAAACCTTGGATTGGTCTTGACTCTCGCCGTCGGCCAATCCGATCGCCTACAAGGCAAATGATCGAATCTACGATGATAATTGCCATTCCAGTATACCCCAATTCCACAATTAACCCAGCAATTTAATCAAATGTTCATCCAACGCATAGCCCTAATCTAATTGGGTTCAACCCAATGCCTTAGATAAAAACTACTCTATACCCATCATAATTGAAGCTATTCCTACCATGGATTCAATAGAGAGAGCCATAGATTCAGAGTTATGCACAAAAGAAAGAAAACACCATAATGGGATACACAAAAGAAAACTTCTATTAAGTAAATCTAAACTATTACAAGAAGAACTAATTAAAGAAATAAAAGATACGGAATAAAAGAGAGTTAAAATCCTTACAAAACCTCCAAACCCCTCAAAAATGCAGAATAAAGATTGGGTTTCGCTCAGGAGGAAGATGAGCTTAAATACATCCCTCAAAAAGATCAAAAGACCCCTAACAACTACCCTGGTGATGCCCAGATCTGCTTAGACACCATATTCGATGCGACCACATCGAAAATGACGTGGTCGCGTCGTCCGTTTGTGTAAATCGGGGCAGCTTTGGCTACAGCAACGTGGTTGAGTCGCTAGGGACGCGGCCACGTCGAATTTAGCTTCAACACCTGTGTCTTCTTCAAAATGGCCGCGTAGAGCTGCCGTTTGGTCTTCAGCTTATCAGGATCATGCGATTGCATTGTATTTGTCACGCAGCCGCGTCGATTACATATCTTCAACTTCTCTCCTCAGCGACGTGGCCGTTTGGACATCGATGACACGTCTGCATGGAGTTGGGTTCTGGAGCACTTTTAACGCGGTCATTTGGTTCATTATGGCATGGCCGCATGGAATTGGGTTCATCTTAATTAGGTGTTGTGATCACGCGGCTGTGTTGACTCGATGCGGCAGTGTGTATCACACTGCTTCTTCAATCTCCCCCTTTTGCACAATTTGAGCTCCCGGCTCTGCTCCTTTCACCTTCTCGTGCCTTTTTCATGCCTTATGATCCCTAATCAGCATGTATTTCCTGCAAAACTTAAAATGGACAATAAAAACAAGAGAGGGAACAAAACGGGGAAATATGGGGAAACAGTGAAATAAACAATGTAAAACGTACATGAAAATGGTGAAAAAGTATATACAATAAACACTCATGAAAATCTCCCAAGATAAACTCTTCCGTGTCCTCAAGGAAGACAAGATAGAGCGTATATTGGAGGAATGCAATCAAACACACAAATGATGACATGATACTTTGAGAATTTTCAGAAATCGAATTTATATACGTGTGCGAATTGAAAACTCGAATTCATAAAACTTGAACGCCTCGATTTCTTTCCGTCGATGAGAGTATACTCATAGGACGTCTTCTCTAACCCAAATCGTCAAGTAATATTATCACATCCCACTCACCAGGATACCCGGGAAGTACGAATCCGTTCCAGGTACGCCTAGAGAGGCAGGTGTGATAACGAATAGAAGGAAGGAGAGAGAGACAATTAGAGAAATGCATGTCCACTGCATACTGATGGGATATTACCTGTAGCGTTTCCACAAACTAACAAATAGAGCAACACACAATGATACAGAAGCACATACATCAATTACAAAGAAGCATTAATATTAATAACATCTGTTCTTCATACACAACATCTATTCACCAACAACTCACCCCAAAGAAACCCAAAAGTACATGACTCTCATTCTTTCCCCTCATTACCCAACTCACAACCCAAGCTCCTCAACCATAACTCCAACTCCATCTCCCTACCTCCAGCACCATGAACCTGAAACCACAAATTGGAGCACGTCAAATCGTGTCCAAGTAGGAAATCCAACTCCACCTCAAATGGCACATCCTAAAATGCAACTACGTGCATGAACAGAAAATAATGTAAATAACATGATGGCATGTCATAGCAGGAGCATTGGGACTCAAGGTAAAAGAGATTATAATGGCAACAACACAACAATAGTAAGGGGTATAAGAGGGGAGGGGTTACAATAATTACATGAATAACAACCAGAACAGACTAAAGGAAATAAAAAACAACAAGTGCAACACAGAGGCAAAGTTACAAAGAACTACACAATTAAGTAACTTATTTATTTAATTAAATGTCATTTGGAAACCTGGGTTTGTCGTTGAATATGAGGAACTGGACTCCACCTTAAGGTGGGGCGGTAAGGAGCACCCGCCAGTGGTACACGAGCACTGTTTCCTTAACGGGGCCTCTTACTCCACTCATAGCCTCCTGCATCAAAGTGCGAGTGAGAAAAACTCCACAACATTACAATATATCGTACCCGAAACTGCGCAAGGTACGAAAATCACCATAAGTACCCGAAACTGAGCAAGGTACATAACACAACCACAACATAGTCCAGGCCGCATACCCAACTAGTACCCAGATTTCCCCCAACCCCATGTTACCCTCCTTTGTGGAGGACTAAGCATTTGAAATAAAGAAACACTTACACATTATCATGAAACGACAACAATAATAACCTCAACAACAATATCAAGTAACAACATCCCAACCACAACAACAACTTCTATAATGTATCAACCATAACATTTCCTTTCACACCCCAACATATGCTTCCTCATCAATGTTCCATTTCAAGGCCAACAACGACTTCAACATCAAGTACAACCTCAGCATTAAAGCAACCCATGCAAGTTCATAATACCATGTGAACATGAATAATGAGAAATAATATTAGCAAGCATGAGATAAGGAAGGCCATAAATATATGCTTAAACATGAGTCATTCATAATTTGGGAGGAGGAAGTCATAGAAATCCATAACAATAGCTAACTCCCGCACATTTGCAACTCTGGTTTTCTAGAAACAGCAGAACAGTCAGCTTCAGAGGCTGTTTTCTCCAAACTTTTAAACTAAACATAATTTTTCTCCCATTGGAAGTTGTAGATATGGTAGTACTGAATTCACATATAAAATTTCATGCAGAGATATGAACTAGGTGATTTATGGTGAATTGTTTGGTGAGTCCTATCAAAACTGTTTTTCAGACAGATTCTAAGAGCTGTAAAGATTGCTAATTTAAGTCATGTTGCAGTTAGAATCTCGAAAATGTGACCTAGGTGAAAGTTGTAGAAAAGGTTGTTATCTTTTCAAGGAAACCAAGAACACCAATTGTTATGGAGCGTGCAGTGAATGATCTCTGTTTTGCCAAACTGTGTACAGACTGGATAAAAATCAGACATATTGCAAAGATAGTATTTTTACCCCTAATTACTAAACTGAACTAATATCAAATTATATATTATTTTGAGGTAGAATTTCGTGAAACTACATGAATATAGTTTTTTCCAGATTTTTCTTTGATCCATATTTAGAGTTATTCACAGTTTAACAAGAGGTCAGTTTGTAGGAAATCAGCAAACAGAATTGCAACACATCTACATTAAACTACACTACATGCAAGCAATAATTGAGAATGGAGAGAGATTCCTACTCAAGTAGCTTCACTTTACTCATCAAAATCTAATCTTGCTATCATCCAAGAACTCCCTCCAATATCCTCTTCAAAAGCTCCCAACTTTTCCATTAAACTCCTCTTCAAAAGCTCCAAAAAATCCTCTTGCTAGCATCTTGCACAAGGGACCAAAAGAGAATAGAGAATGTGGGTTTCCTGTACAAAAATGAGAGCAAGAAATAAGTGGAGGGGGAGAACGAAAATGACAAGGAAAAGAGAGAAAATAAAGAAAAAATGAAAAGAAGAAGATAAGGGAGAGGGCTCTCTAGACTTTTCTTTTCATTTCTTTCCTCTTCCTTTCTTTTCTTTTCTCTTCTCTTTTCTTCAACATTTCTCTTTAAATTTACCATGAGACATATTGAATGACTAAAACACCATCATCATTTACCCCTCCAACTTATAGGATATTTACAAGTTGCCATTCCTTTATACACACACCTTTTCTTTGCACACATCCCTCTCTAAATTACGAAAATGCCTCTACCTCAACCCTTTTCACACTAATCCCTCTACACCAATCCTACACACACATTCACACACATACACACACCATCATACAACCATATCCATGCATCACATATCCATGCATCACCTCACCATTCATGCATGTACACTACACCCACATTACTAAACACACTATATTACTAATACATAAGCATTCAACAAGCATCCATGGGCAACCATGCAAGCAACCAATACGAATATACCATTAGCATCAATTAATAGCACTTATAAGACTAATAGTAAGTCTAATTACTAGTATTACTCTACACAATCATACAATATTACTATACCACTTCATAGTTCACTGCACACATAACATGCACAATCAACCATATAAAGCACACGCAAATATGTACTCACTTGTATACAAGCATATACACAATACATAGTACATAGATATACACTCTATTTTCACACAAAAATATATGCCCTACGTATATGGCACTCTGAGCTATTACAAATATACTAGAAGATGGACATACTTACATCCTAAGACATTTCCTCTAACATGTCCTTAGATCGAAGGAATAGGAATCTAAGTTATGCAATGGCCAAAGAAGGGATAATCATGGGATAATGGGATATAAATCGATCGAAAAAGTGGCACTCACAACGCATCAAACTTCCTTGATTCTTGAGATTGCTAAGTTTATTCATGCTTTCTTATATATACATATACACACATATATGTACAATTTTTCTCTCTCTTTTTTGGATTTACGATTGGTTTGTGCAAGGAGTGTTGGGTCGGCGACTCCCAGATCAGGCGACCTTAGGGCACCGGGCCAAGAAGGACCCCTCGAACCTCCTAACTCAAACCATGTAGAATCTTTATTCATATGCACTCCCCCTAGCTAGACCTTTGGACGCAAGGCCCCGACAGTTTCTATTGTGGGGATCTGGTTACTCAGTTTCGCTGGGGGAACGATGCATAATAATTTTTTTCTATTCACAATTTTTTCCTTTTTCTTCCCTTTTTTCCTTTCTTTTTTTTGGAAAGCATGGGTGTAATAAGCAAAATCAATCCTCGGTACTAGGTGACGTGTTGCTATCCAAGTTTTGAAGAATTATAGGCCATTATACATAGCTATCGGCTCTACGGTTCATGCATAAAGTGAGTTCATAAGTGTCAAACTAGGTCGGTTTCAAGTACTCCTCTCTTAGGGATAATGAGGATGGCCAAAGCTAGGATATTACGATGGATTTAGAGCTAGGAATATGTACTATTCATTTACTCAAATTGTCATCGTGGAAATCGAGCGTAAAAGTTCGGAAAACAAATTTCAACTCGAGATTCCACGCATATAAAGACTCATTTTCGAAAAATTCTCGAAGCAAATGCAAATATATACAAATGGATGCATGATGATGCAGGATGCATGATATGAATGCATAAAAATTGGAGTTTTTGATTTTTTTTTTCATTGTTTGGCTTTTTGAGTGTATAAATGGAATAAAACATGATGAAATTTGAAAAAGAAAAGAAAATGGGAAAATGAGAAAGAAAAACAAGATGAAAACGAAAAATAACGATAAAATAAGAAAATAAGAAAGAAAACAGAGGAAAAAAAGAAAATCATCGTGAAAACACTCCTCCCCCAAGCTAAAGCAAGTGTTGTCCTCAACGCAAAGAAAACACAGAAATTGTACCGTGAGGACAAATAAATGAGGGGAAGGAGATCTAGGTGCATCTCCCCCAAGCTATTGTCAAGCGTGCCCAAAAAAAGAATGTGTGATATATGGGCCATGTGGTGATAGAGAGTGCAAAAAGTGATCCAATCATGCAAAGCCACCGTCAGGTGGTAGCTGGGTGGGTGTTGTGGATGGGATGGACGGTTCGACTGAATCTGCAGTTGCAGTCTCAGTATGAGGTGAAGATGGAGTGGATGAAACTATCTCAGATTTGTGGGGTGGATGTGGAGGTGGTGGTGGAGATGGTGTGAAGTCGTCATTGAACGAGGAGATGATGATTGTGGTATCATCAGGAGGCATGGATGTGTGTGGAGGTGTAAAAGTACGTGGAGGTGAGGGAATATGTGTGGATGGAGCAGGAGAAGGTGGTGCTACAGAGGAGGGTATGTTTGCGGCCTCTGTGGTGTGTGGTGGAGAAGTGGGTGGTGATGGAAATTGAATTCCACCCCAAGTGATTTTGATAATGAGCACACCAAATGAAGTTAGTGTACTAACTACACTACATCTAAAGTGTGTAGGTTATGCAATGAATGAAAAGGTTTATGCATACTACGAAGAAGAACAAACTACACTTAGTAATGACAAAGACGACGTTGCTAAATTCAAATGATGAATCTCACGCTCAAAAGAAAAAGAAGCTCAAAGAAAAGCTCGCATCTACTTCATCCTTGGATTAAGCTTCATAAAGACTCGTCCTAAGTTTATAGTGTATGAGTTGTGTCTTTCTTAGGATTATGTTAAAGCCAAAAGTGATTATAACACACATACTCAAAATGATTTCAAAGTTAAAATGATTTCAAATGTTTTCAAATCATTTCAAAACTCTTGAGAGCAATTGCTAGCTTTTACTATCTTAGTAATTAATCTCCATTACACCCTGGAGTTAATTACATCTCTTGCTAGCTAAGTTTCAGAAGAAACTGCTCTGGAAGTCGACTACCAAAGAGTGGGAGTCGACTACCAGCTGGAAATTGTTCTTCTTCTGAAACGCTCTGGGAGTCGACTGCCACCCTAAGGGAGTCGACTACCAGCTGTCAAATTTCAACGTTTTGACTTGTTTAATTGTCTCTCCAATTTATTGCATCCTTGATTTTTTGGGGAAAAGTCAAACCTAATTTGAATTTCAAATTCTCTTCTTAATCCTATAAATAGAGGATCATATAAGATCATTTTACAACAACAAATCTACAACAATTCTCAAATCTATTTTGTGCTGAAATTCTAAGATCTCTCATTCTCATTTTTCAGCTCTCATTATTTTGTTAGCCAAATCTGTTAGTATTTTTAGATCTCTATTTTAAAGTTCTTATTTATTTTTTAGATCAATTTTAATTTGGCTATTTCAAAATAGTTTTTCAAAATCCTTGTTCTTTATTTTGATCTTATTTAAAAGGATTTTTGAAAACAACGATCTAGATCACGAAGAATAAAATTCATATCTTTGTGTGATCTAAGATCATATTTTGAACTCTATTTAGCAACGAATACACTTTGTTATTACTTTGGCTATAGAATTTGGATGTAAATCCAAACTCTGCCAAATATTGTGGTGAGTTGGATATTGGTTTTCATTTTGTGATTTGCCCTTTGTTGTAAGGGTGTTGGAAATCCTAGACAAGTCTAGGTGTTGCAGTATTGCAGTTGGAAATCCTGGTCAAGGCTAGGTTATTAGAAATCCTAACGAGTGAAGTTAGGTGCTTGTATTTGCCAAGGCAAATAGTGGAAATCTCGTACCGGATTGGTCGAGGACTGGATGTACCTATGGTTATGGGGAACCAGGATAAAAATCCGTGTGTTTGCGTTTGCATTTTCTGTGATGGTCTGTCTCTATTTTTATATCTTGATTTGTTGAGCATTATATCTCTTGTAACTCGCTCATAATATATTGCAAGATCAATCCTTTTTGTATCCGCTGTGTAAAGATTCTTTCTTGCATTTCTCTGTAATCTTATATTTTTATTACTTATTCTTTCCATAGAGCTGTGCATAAGATCTCTCTGTGAGTCGACTACTGTTCATATGGAGTCGACTACCAGAAGTGTTTTCTCTCTGATTTATTTTAAGATTGCCTAAGTTGATTAAGAACCAAGCGTAGATCACTTTACTTGGTTTCTTAGACAACATTAGAAGGTTTTGAATTGTGCTAACCAATTAGAACGAAAAAGATTATATTTACACAACACTATTCAACCCCCTTCTAGTATTGTTTGCCATCAACAGGATCCAACACTTGGTATCAGAGCGAGTCTATAAAAGGTGATGGCATCAACATCGTTTCACTCTGAAGGACTCAACACCATGCGACCACCTCTATTCAACGTAACAAACTACGCTAGCTGGAAAATCCGGATGAAGACTCACTAGACATCGAAGCATGTACCGTCACTTAAGTTCCATACATCGCACCTACCGAAGTTGAGTTCGGAAAATGGTCAGCCGACGACAAGAAGAAAGCAAATCTCAATGCAAAGGCTATGAGTGCACTATTTTGCACCGAACAGGTAATCAATTCAATCGAGTTTCCCAATGCGAGACAACGCATCAAATATGGCACACCCTTCAGGTAAGTCATGAGGGAACTGAAAAGGTAAAAGAATCCCGGATAAATGTTTTACATTCTAAGTTTGAATCTTTCAAAATGGAAGAAGGAGAGAGTATCACCGATGTGAATACTCGTTTCACTAACATTACAAATGAGCTCGTAGGATTATGAAAAAAACTTTCAGAATACGAGCAGGTGATGAAGATACTGAGATCTCTCCGACCCGAATGGAAAGGAAAGACAACAGCCATTCGAGAAGCTCACAACGTAAAGGATCTTACCATCGAAGAGCTGATGGAAAATCTCATGGCATATGAGATTGAACTTGAAGAAGACAAGAACATCGAAGAAAAACCAAAGAAGAAGAATATTTCTTTCAAAGCTCAAGAAGAAGATTCCGACTACACGAACAAAGAGGATCATATTGCTTTCATCTCAAAGAACTTTAAAGAGTTCATCACAAGTAAGAATGGTAAACGTTCTTTTAGACCCACTAACGATATTATATGTTTTGGCTGCAATAAACCAGGGCACGTCAAAAGAGACTGTCCCTTGGAAAAGAACAACCATTATTCCAAAGAACGTGGAAAGACCGAGAAAGCCACGAGAGAAGAAACAATGGAAGAAACGGGTTTCGACGACCAAAGACAGAAGCTTACGCAGCCTTTGACCAAAGCGGCGTTTCTTCATCCGATGAATCCCCAGAAGACGACAAAGACGGAAGAAGAGAGACAGCACATATGTGTTTTATGACTTCCACATCGTCTAAGGTAAGCACCATGCATGATTCATCTAGTGATAGTGATTCATCATCAAGTAATGATGAAGATATGGATTATAGGAGAGCATATAAGGAGCTATGCAAAATGCATGAAAAGCTCATTAAAGAACATAGAAAAACAATTAGATTAGTTAAGAGAGAGACTAAGGGCCTGTTCTTTTGTGTTTATTTGGGTTGTTTGTTGAAGTTGTGAATAGTGTTGGTGAAAGTGGGTAATGTGTTTTTTTGAGGTGAAAATGGGTTGTGAATGTGGATGTTGGAATTTTTTGTGGGTCCCACACAACTTTGTTGTGTTTTTTTGGTTGTGAATGGTGTTGTGAAAGTTGGAAGTGGGGTCCACGAATTTTAATAATAATTAAACTAAATATTAAACATAATTATTAAATAAATATTTAAAAAAATAATTGAGTAAGGTTTGCAACAAATTTTTGTGCAGAATGTCAACATGTTGAAACGCGAATCAGTGTTTGCGTGGAGACTTTGAAATTAAAAAAAATAACGGTTGCTGGCTTTGTTTTTTGGCGGAGAGAGAGAGAGGACGTGGGCCAGAGCATCACAAAGCAGCCAGTGTAATCCCTGCTTTTTGCGGGGATTGCTGGCGATGAAAAATAAAAGACACGTCGGCCTTTTAAACTGGTTTCACAAAAGAACATGGTTGGCTTATATTTTTGTGGAACCCATGAATAGTTGATGAATAGGGTTATGAATAGTGTTTTTCCCCACAATCTCACCCAGAAAAACCCAAACGAACAGGACCTAAAGAAAAGGAAGAGATTGTTAAAGAAAACATTCCATTAAAAGAAAAGAATAAGTCTTTGCAAAAAAACATTCTTTCCATGAATGAAAAGGTTGAAAATTTGAATAATCTTCTTGTATCTGTCAAAGACAGATACGACGCTACGATGAAAATTATTGAAAATTTCAACAAAGGAAAAGAAAATCTAGATAGTTCAATAGATACTCAAAAAGCTTCATCTAGCAAAACCGGACTTGGATATGATTCAAATCATACCAAGAAACGTGTTAAGCATACTAGGATGCATCATTCCAACAAATTTTTTTTGAGCATCTTGATATCAAAGAATGTGTCCGAGCAGAGACAAAAAAAGGTACGCTACAAACTTTGTTCAAAAAGTTTATTTAAACAAGAATTATAAATATGTTTTCCATGAAGGAACTAAACCATATTGGGTTTGGTTTCCTAAAGACTAACCCTCTGGACTCAAAAGCAAAGAGTACCATAAACGCTTATATTTTCAGGTACTCTAAAAAGAACGAGGAGGAGAAACAAGAACATCGTCAAAAGTTTTGCGACAAAAATTGCTTCGCAAAACTATATGTTTGATGTGTTTTAATAATTGAATGATTGTTAAATTCTTTTAAATTGTCTTATATATGATTTATAAATATTTGTTTCATATCTATAAAACATTTTTTTCAGAAACGCACTCAGCTTTGGACCAAAACCCCTCGGGATGAGAAAACGACTCAGCCCAGCAAGGAGTCGACTACCTATATGAGGGAGTCGACTACCAGTAAGCTGTGCAGAAATCTGGGTTCTTTTCTTTCTTACTGGTTTTGGGTTCCATTGAGTTAAATGGGTTCAAAGGCAATAGGCAACTTAAACCTAATAAGGAGAAATGATCTCAACCCTTGATTTCTTGATCTAAAGGCCACCTTTCATCATCCTCTTTCATCCCATGAGGTAAAACCCCCAAATTCACAACCCTAGGGGAGCGGACGACCTCTTTTTACCCATCCTCTTGAAAATTCTTGATTCTCATCTCTTCTCCTTGGTAAAAATTCTCTTCATCTTAAGGAAGAACTTCAAAGGTAAAATATTTCTCTCATAAACTTGCTTTACTTTCATTAATTCTTGATTCTTGTATCTTCTAGCATTGTGACACAATTTATTTTCTCTTTCTAGAATGGCTTTTAAAAAGGTCATTGGCCTGAAGAGGAAAATCCTCAAAGAATCATCTCTTACTCAAAAAGAAATTATTGAAGCTTATCTCTTCAAAAATGTTTCTTATGACAACTTTCTAAATATTTCTAAAAGACAAATCATCCATGAGAGGTTTGTTAATTTAGATCATGTTCTGAATTATGAAATTATTGATATTCTAGAGTTTCAAAACCTTCTAACCCTAATTTCATCTGACAATGTCTTCATGTGCTATCCTAGGCTTGTATATCTTTTTTACACCAACATGGACTATGACCTTGTCAAATCTAGATTTGTTACAAAAATTCTTGATTCTAAAATAGCTATGACTGTTAAGTCCCTTGGGCAAGCCTTAGGAATTTCTTACTCTGGAGAACTGCTTGATAATATTGAAATGACCGATAGCGATATTCTTGATAGAATGTACTTGCCGAGTAGATATTTTCATACTAAACTACCTTGTAGTGATTTGCGCTACCCAGCAAGAATTTTAGCAGATATCCTATCTTATAATATCACGTAGAAGTCTGGTAATCTTTCCATCCTTTCTGAAAACAGGCCAAATGTATTTACGCAATGCTAGGTAATATCCACGTAAATTGGTCTAAAGTTATCATGGATTCCATTCTTGCTTCTACATCATCTGATAGGTTATCTTCCTCCTTAGCTCATGGACATTATCTTACAATTCTATTTATTGGTCAAAATGTTCCTCTTGACAATGAACCGAAATTCTGGAACCGGCTGTTGTGTTTGATGCACACAGGC
Organism: Scilla litardierei; assembly: GCA_030789695.1. Classification (NCBI taxonomy): domain Eukaryota; kingdom Viridiplantae; phylum Streptophyta; class Magnoliopsida; order Asparagales; family Asparagaceae; genus Scilla; species Scilla litardierei. The sequence continues at coordinate 101,640,686 of CM061134.1, read as the reverse complement.
TCGGTAGAATGGGGCTTCATATTGATCTCAACCAAAACACCCATGAAGAAACTTTTGTTGCTGAGCAAGGAGAATCTTCTGCAAAGAAGAAAGGTAAAGAACCCCTCATTTCTGATACAGATGAAGAAGAGGAAGAAAATGATGGCGAAGGCAAAGAAGAAGAACCACCGGCATACATTGTGGAACTTCAAGACATGCTGCTAAAGAAGATTTCAAACTTGAAGATTTCCCAAAAGGAAGGATTTGTAGATCTTAACAAGAAGGTTGATGATCTGAAGGATCTGGTAGTAAGGAGCAATGATATGACCGAGCAAACTCTCAAGACAGTCCTTGAGGAGATCAAGTCTTTGAAGAAGGAGAAGAATGTTGGTCATTCTTAATTTCAAAACAATGTTTTTTTAATGGAGGCTTTCAAAACTTCTTGGTTTGTAATAACTACTTTATGCTTTGGTGGTTGATACTCTTATGTTTTTAGTCATGCTTATGGTTGAACATTATGCTTAATTATTATCTAATATATTCTGCTAAAAATTATGTTGATCATTTCATATACTAACACTTTTCTGCAGAAATGATCATTGATTTAATTTCTATTCAACTTCATGCTTGTTGAATATAGTTTGGATGAAATATTTGTTGAAATAGTATGTCGTTTTTTTATTGATGACAAGGGGAGAAAAGTATGAAATACAAAAATGCTTATTGAATATTATACTACTTTGCTTACTGCTTTGATGCAGGGGGAGTACCGCATCTAAGAAGGGGGAGTAAGTTTCTTTTAAGTCGTTTTTCATTTGGATGTCATCATCAAAAAGGGGGAGAGGATGGAAATTGAATTCCACCCCCAAGTGATTTTGATGATGAGCACACCAAATGAATTTAGTGTACTAACTACACTACATTTAAAGTGTGCAGGTTAAGCGATGAATGAAAAGGTTTATGCATACTCTGAAGAAGAACAAATTACACTTAGTAAAGACAAAGACGACGTTGCTAAATTCAAATGATGAAGCTCACGCTCAAAAGAAAAAGAAGCTCAAAGAAAAGCTCACATCTACTTCATCATTGGATCAAGCTTCATGAAGACTCCTCCTAAGTCTATAGTTGTGAGTTGTATCTTTCTTAGGATTATGTTAAAGCCAAAAGTGATTATAACACACACTCAAAATGATTTCAAAATTAAAATGTTTTCAAATGTTTTCAAATAATTTCAAAACTCTTGAGAGCAATTGCTATCTTTTTTCCTATCTTAGTAATTAATCTCCATTACACCCTGGAGTTAATTACATCTCTTGCTAGCTAAGTTTCAGGAGAAACTGCTCTGGGAGTCGACTACCAAAGAGTGGGAGTCGACTACCAGCTGGAAATTGTTCTTCTTCTGAAACGCTCTGGGAGTCGACTACCACCCTAAGGGAGTCGACTACCAGTTGTCGAATTTCAACGTTTTGACTTGTTTAATTGTCTCTCCAATTTATTGTATCCTTGATTTTTGGGGGAAAAGTCAAACCTAATTTAAATTTCAAATTCTCTTCTTAATCCTATAAATAGAGGATCATATGAGTTCATTTTACAACAACAAATCTACAACAATTCTCAAATCTATTTTGCGCTGAAATTCTAAGATCTCTCATTCTCATTTTTCAGCTCTCATTATTTTGTTAGCCAAATCTGTTAGTATTTTCTGATCTCTATTTTAAAGTTCTTATTTCTTTTTTAGATCAATTTTAATTTGGCTATTTCAAAATAGTTTTTCAAAATCCTTGTTCTTTATTTTGATCTTATTTAAAAGGATTTTT
>CM061134.1:101616664-101638390 GCA_030789695.1 Scilla litardierei | reverse complement strand
TCTACCGGTTCCGATGCACATTTTTGCTGATTTTTCTTAGCTTGGAACTATTTTTTTACATTTTCTAGAATATATGGATCTTTTTATTAAATATTATGATTTTTCGGCATAATTTTGTCTTTTCTTTTTTCTGTTGACGAAGGCGGTCTCTCAGTTCCAAAGGACATTTGTGCTAAATTTTTTTGAGCTTCGGGTTATTTTCTAAATTTTCTGTAAGATATGAATGTTTATATTAAATGATATGATTTTTATAGCCTAATTTTGTCTTCTCTTTTTTCATTGAAATGGCGATCTCACAGTTCCAACGGGCATTTTTGCCGATTATCCTGAGCTCGGGACTATTTTTCTACATTTTCGGAAAGTTATGTATCTCTTTATAAATGATATGATTTTTGGCCAAATTTTTGTCTTCTCTTATTTTTTAATTTAATATGGCAACCTACCTGTTCCAATGAACATTATTGAGGATTTATCTGACCTTGCAGATATTTTCTAATTTTTTTGGAATATATTGATCTTCTTTTTAAATGATACGATTTTTGGCCTAATTTTGTCTTCTCTTATTTTTCAGTTAAATCCCAGTTACAACGAATATTTTCGCTGATTTTTCTGAGCTCAGTGCTATTTTCTACATTTTATGGAAATAAATATTTGTTTATTAAGTGATATGATTTTTATACACAACGTTTGTTTTCTCATATTTTATTAGTTAAATATGGCGATCTACCAATTCCAATGGATATTTTTGCAGATTTTTCTTAGCTTGGGGCAATTTTTCTATATTTTCTGAAAGATATGGACCTTTTTATTAAATGATATGATTATTTGACCTAATTTTGTCTTCTCTTTTTTAAGTTGAAGATGACGATCTCCAATTTCCAACTGACATTTGAACGGATTTTTCTGAGCTCCGGACTATTTTCTACATTTTTCGTAAGATATGGACCTTTTTATTAAATGATATGATTTTTTTGCCTAATTTTGTCTTCTCTTTTTTCAGTTGAAGATGGCCATCTCCCGGTTCAAACAGAAATTTTTGCCGATTTTCCTAAGCTAGGAGCTATTTTTCTACATTTTATGGAAGATATGCATCATTTTATTAACTGATATGATTTTTTGGCCTAATTTTTCATTCTCCTATTTTTAAGCAGAAAATGGCGATCTCCTAGTTCCAAGGACATTTTTGCGGATTTTTTTTGACCTGGAGGCTATTTTTCACATTTCTGGAAGATCTGGACCTTTTTATTAAATCATTTGATTTTTTTGGCCTAATTTTGTCTTCTTTTATATTTCAGATGAAGATGGTGATCTCCCGTTTCCAACGGACATTTTTGCAGATGTTTTTAAGCTCTAGGCTATTTTCTAAATTTTCCATAAGATATGAACCTTTATATTAAATGATATGATTTTTATGGCCTAATTTTATATTCTATTATTTTTCAGTTGAAGATGGTGATCTCCTGGTTCAAAGGGATATTTTTGCAGATTTTACTTAGCTCTAATCTATTTTCTGTATTTTCTGGAAGATGTGGATCTTTTTATTAAATGATACGATTTTTGGCATAATTTTATCTTCTCTTATTTTTCAGTTGGAGATGTCGATCTCTCTGTTCCAACGGACATTTTTACGTATTTACTTAGCTCGAAGCTATTTTATGCATCTTCTGGAAGATATGGATCTTTTTATTAAATGATATCATTTTTGCCTAATTTTATTTTCTCTTATTTTCAGTTGATGACGGGGATCTCGCTGTTCCAACGGACATTTTTGCGGATTTTTCTAAGCTCGGAGCTATTTTCTACATTTTATTGAAGATATGGATCATTTTATTAAATGATATGATTTTTCACCATACTGACACTAAGGTAGAGAACCTTCGTAATGAATGGATATTTTTTACATATAGTCATCGGACCATATGGATGATGGTAAGCAAGCAAACAACGAGGAGACATTGCAGATAAATCCACGCGTACACCAACCTTTGACGCAAAAGCGCTTAGCAAACTCAATATTGTCCTCTTATTTTCATGTTGAAAATGTCGATCTTCTGGTTCCAACTGACATTTGTGTTGATTTTTCTAAGCTCGGTACTATTTTTCTAATTCTTGGAAGTTATGGATCTTTTTATTAAATGATATGATTTTTTGGCCTAATTTTAAATTTTTTATTTTTAGTCGAAAATGGCGATCTGCCAGTTCCAACAGACATTTTTGCAGATTATTCTGAGCTCCATGCTATTTTCTTCATTTTCTGAAAGATATAAATCTTTATATTAATTGATATGATTTTTATATCCTAATTTTTGTCTTCTCTTATTTTTACGTTGAATATGGCGATCTCCCGGGTCCAACAGACATTGTTGCAGATTTTTCAGAGCTCTGGGCTATTTTTATACATTTTGGGAAGTTGTTGATCTTTTATTAAATGATATGAGTTTTAGCCTAAATTTGTCGTGTCTTATTTTTTTTCGTTGAAGATAGCGATCTCCTTGTTCCAACGGACATTTTTAGGATTTTATATACTTTGGGATATTTTCTAAATTTTCTGTAAGATATGAATCGTTGTATTAAATGATATGATTTTTTGCCAAATTTTCTCTTCTCTTATTTTTTCAGTTGAAGATGTAGTCTCCCTGTTCCACCAGATATTTTTGCAGATTTTTCTCAGTTCAAACTATTTTAAAAAGTTCATTGAAGATATGTATCTTTTTATGAAATGATAGTATTTTTATAGACTAAGTTTGTCTTCTTTTATTTTTCAATTGAAGATGGCGATCTTCAGGTTCCAACGGAAATTTTGCAGATGTTTTGACCTTGAGACTATTTTCTAAATTTTCTAGAAGGTATAGATATTTTTATTAAATGATATGATTTTTGGCCTAATTTTGTCTTCTCTTATTTTTCAGTTGAAGATGGCGATCTCCCGGTCCCTAATTTTGTCTTATCTCAATATTTTCTAAAAGATTTGGATTTTTATTAAATGAAATGGATTTTATTTCTTACGTTTCTCTTCTCTCTTTTTAAGTTAAAGACGGCGATTTACCGGTTCCAATGCATATTTTTGCGGCTTTTTCTTAACTTGGGCTATTTTTCTTTATTTTCTAGGCAAGTATGTATCTTTTTATTTAATGTTATGATTTTTTGGCCTAATGTTGTCTTCTCTTTTTTTTTAGTTGATGATGGCGATCTCTCAGTCCCAACGGACATTTATGTGGAATTTTTTGATCTCCTGGCTATTTTATATATTTTCTGTAAGATATGGATCTTTATATTAAATGATATGATTTCTATATCCCAATTTTGTCTTCTCTTATTTTTAAGTTGAAAATAGTGATTTCCCGATTCCAACAGACATTTTTTGCCGATTTTGCTAAGCTCATGACTATTTTTCAACATTTTCGGATTGTTATGTATCTTTTTATTAGGGCTGTTGACGAACAGAACGTTCGACGAACTACTCGTGAACAAGCTCGGTACATGTTCGTTTACGTTCGTTCAAGAAGCTTATGAACAAGCTTGAACAGATTTTTAAAGCTCGGTTAGTAAACGAACAGAGCTTGAACATAACTGTGTTCGTTCATTTATGTTCATGAACAAGCTCGTTAAGTGTTCGTGAAAAAGCTCATTAAGTGATGTTCATGAACAAGCTCGTTAAGTGTTCGTAAACGAACATGTACCAAAAATAGTAAATTTAGACAAATGCTGTATTTTTTACTATTCTTAGAATAGATGATTGTAATGAGATTTATGGAGCTATTATGTTCGATTTATTTGTTTTTGTCATGCAAATATTTAATCCTTTTATTTAATTGATTTAGTCATTGGCAATTATGTTCAAATATTATTATTCCTGGTTAAAAAATTGACGTTCGTTTGTTTGATTGAAAATCTGTTCATGAATAAGATTGATTGTGTGTTCACGAATATGTTCACGAATAAGCTCGATAAGTCTTGTTAACGAACAGAACGTTCGATTAACTACTCGTGAACAAGCTCGGTAAATGTTCGTTTACGGTCATTTACGTTCGTTCGTTAAGCTTAACGAACAAGCTTGAACATGTTTTTAGAGCTCGGTTAGTAAACGAACAGAGCTTGAACATGGATTTTGTTCATGAACAAAACCAAGCTCCCTGTTCAAACTCGTTCAAGCTCGTTCGTCAACAGCCCTGCTTTTTATTAAAAGAAATGATTTTTAACCTAATTTTGTCTTCTCTTATTTTTCCGTCGAAGACGTCGTTCTACCGGTTCTAACGGATGTTTTTGTGTGGATTTATTTGACCTAGTTGATATTTTCAAAATTTTCTGGAAAATATTGATATTCTTATTAAATGACATGATTTTTGGCCTAATTTTGTCTTCTCTTATTTTTCAGTTAAAAATGGCGATCTCCCAGTTCTAACAAACATTTTGCTTATTTTTCTGAGCTCGGAGCTATTTTATAAATTTTATGGAAGATATGCATGTTCTTATTAAATGATATGATTATTATAGCATGTATTGACTTTTCTTATTTTTTTTCCAGAGTTAGAGATCTACCGGTTTGAAAGGACATTTTTGCTGATTTTTCTTAGCTTGGGACATTTTTTCTACATTTTCTGGAAGATATGGACCTTTTTATTAAATGTTATGATTATTTGGCCTAATTTTGTCTTATCGTTTTTTAGTTGAAGATGGCGATCTCCGGGTTCCAACGGACACTTGAGCGGATTTTTCTGAGCTCCGGTCTATTTTCTACATTTTCTTTAAGTATGGACCTTTTTATTAAATACTATGAGTTTTATAGCCTAATTTTGTCTTCTCTCTCTTTTTTTAATTGATGATGTGGCGATGGACATTTTTGCGGATTATTCTAAGCTCAGAGCTATTTTTCTACATTTTATGCAAGATATGCATAATTTTATTAAATGATATGATTTTTTGGACTAATTTTGTCTTCTCTTATTTTTTAGTTGATGATGGCAATCTCCTAGTTCCAACGGACAGTTTAGCGGATTTTCTACATTTTTCAAGAAGATATGGATCTTTTTATTAAATTATTTGATTTTGGACTTATTTTTTCTTTTCTTATGTTTCTGATGAAGATGGCGATCTCCCTGTTCCAACAGACAGTTTTTGCGGAATTTTCTGAGCTACAGGCTATTTTCTACATTTTCTGTAAGATATGTATGTTTTTATTAAATGATGTGATTATTACAGCCTAATTTTGCCTATTTCAATTTAAGATGGTGATCTCCCAGTTCAAACGGACTTTTTGCAGACTTTACTCAGCTAGGAGCTATTTTCTATATTTTCTGGAAGATATGGATCATTTTATTAAATGATATAATTTTGGCATAATTTTGTCTTCTCGTATTTTTCTGTTGAAGATGGCGATCTCACTGTTCCAACATACATTTTTGCCGATTTTTCTGAGCACGGGGCTATTTTCTGCTTTTTCTGTAAGATATGGATCTTTTTAGTTAAATGGTATCACTTTTGGCCTAATTTAGTCTTCTCTTATTTTTCAGTTGAAGATGTCGATCTCCTTGTTGCAACGAAAATTTTTGCAGATTTTTCTGTACACGGAGCTATTTTCTATATTTTATTGAAGACATGGATATTTTTATTAAATGAAATGATTTTTAGCCTAATGTTGTCTTCTCTTATTTTTCAGTTGAAGATGGCGATCTGACGGTTCCAACGGACCTTTTTGCAGATTTTTCTGAGCTCGCAACTATTTTTCTACATTTTCTGTAAGTTATGGATATTTTTATTAAATAATATGGTTTTTGGCCTAATTTTGTCTTCTCTTTTTTCTGTTGAAGATGGCGATTTTTCGGATCCAATGGATATTTTTAAAGATTATTCTGACATCGGGGCTAAATTCTAAATTTTCTGAAAGATATGCATCTTTTTATTAATTAATATGATTTTTGACCTAATATTGTCTTCTTATTTTTTTTCAATTGAAGATGGCGGTCTACCGATTCCAACAGACATTTTTGCATATTAATCTAATCTCGGGTTTATTTTCTAAATTTTCTGAAAGAAATGCATCTTTTTATTAAATTATATGATTTTTGGCCTAATTTTGTCTTCACTTATTTTTCAATTGAAGATGGCGATTTGCAAGTTCCAACAGACATTTTTGCGGATTTTTTGTAGCTCCCTGCTATTTTCTATATTTTATGTAAGATATGGATCTTTTTATTAATTTTATGATTTTTATATCATACGTTTGTCTTCTCTTATTTTTTTGTTGAATATGTCTATCTACCGGTTCCAACGGGCATGTTTACTGATTTTTCCTAGCCTGGGGATATTTTCTAAATTTTTTGGAAGATATGGATCATTTTATTAAACTATATTATTATTTTCGCCTAATTTTGGCTTCTCTTATTTATTTATTTATTTATTTAAGATGACGTTCTCCCGGTTCCAACGAACATTTTTTCGATTTTTTGACCTAAAGTATATTTTCTACATTTTCTGGAAGATATGGATCTTTTTAATAAATAATGATTTTTTGGTCTAATTTTGTATTCTCATATTTTTCAGATGAAGATGGCAATTTCCTGGTTCCAACTGATATTTTTGCAGATTTTTCTGAGTTTGGTGCTATTTTTCTACATTTTATGGAAGCTATGAATCATTTTATTAAATGAAAAGTTTTTTCGACTAATTTTGTCTTCTCTAATTTTTTCAGTTGAAGCTGGTGATTTTTTGGTTCCAACGAAAATTTTTGCAGATATTTCGAAGCTCGGTGCTATTTTCTACATTTATGGAAGATATGGATTTTTTTAAATAAATGAAATGATTTTTATATCGTACGTTTTTCTTATCTTATTTTTTTCAGTCGGATATTGCGATCTACTGATTTTAGCAGACATTTTTTCTGATTTTTGTTAGCTTGGGGCCATTTTTCTTTATTTTATGGAAGACATAGATCATTTTGTTAAATGATACGATTTTTTGGCCTAATGTCTTCTTGTCTTATTTTTCAGTTAAAGATGGCATTCTCCCCGGTCCCAACAGAGATTTTTGCGGATTTTTTTAAACAAGAGACTATTTTTTACATTTTCTGGAAGATATAAATATTTTTATTAAATAATATGATTTTTTGCCTTATTTTGTCTTCTCATATTTTTCAGATGAAGAAGGCGATCCCCCGGTTCCAACGGACATTTTTGCGGATTTTTTCTGAGTTCTTGGCTATTTTCTACATTTTCTGCAAGATATGGATCTTTTAATTAAATGATATGATTTTTATAACCTAATTTTGTCTTCTCTTATTTTTCAGTTGAAGATGGCAATCTCCCGGTTCCAACGGATATTTTTGTGGATTTTTCTGAGCTCGATGTTATTTTCTACAATTTATTAAACTTTTTATTTAATGAAATGATTTTTGTAGCCTAATTTTGTCTTCTCATATTTTTCGGTTGAAGATAGCGATCTCCTGCTTGCAACGGACATTTTTGCTGATTTTTCTTAGCTCGGGACTATTTTTCTACATTTTGGGGAAGTTATGGATCTTTTTATTACATGATATGACTTTTAAGCCTAATTTTGTCTTCTCTTATTTTTCATTTGAACATGGTGATCTCCCGGTTTCAACAGACATTTTTGCGGATTATTTCTGACCTTGGGTCTATTTTCTAAATTTTTTGGAAGATATGGATTATTATTTAAATGATATGATTTTTGACCTAATTTTATCTTCTCTTATTTTTCAGTAGAAGATGTTGATCTCTCCATTGCACCAGAAATTTTTGCACATTTTTTGAGCTCGGTGCTATTTTCTACATTTTATGGAATATATGGATATTTGTTAAATGATTTACTTTTTATTTCCTACTTTTGTCTTCTCTTGCGTTTTCAGTTGAAGATGGCGATCTGTCGGTTTCAATGGACATTTTTGCTGTTTTTTCTTAACTTAGGGCTATTTTTCTACATTTTCTAAAAGATATGAACATTTTCAATAAATAATATGATTTTTTGGCCGAATTTTGTCTTCCCTCTTTTTAGTTGAAGATGGCGATCTCCCATTTCCAATGGACATTTGTGTGGATTTTTCTAAGCTCGGGTCTATTTTCTACATTTTTGTAAGATATGGATTTTTATATTAAATGATATGACTTTTATAGCTTAATTTGTCTAATCTTATTTTTCAGTTGAATATGGCGATTTCCTGGTTTCAATGGATATTTTTGCAAATTTTTTTGAGCTTGGGGCTAATTTTTACATTTTCGGGATGATATGAATCTTTTTATTAACTGATTTGATTATTGGCCTAATTTTGCCTTCTCTTATTATTCAACTGAACATGGCAATCTTTCGGTTTCAATTGATATTTTTCCGGAATTTTCTAAGCTCAGTGCTATTTTCTACATTTCATGGAAGATATGTATCTTTTATTAACTGAAATGATTTTTATAGCCTATATCTTTTCTCTTATTTTTTATGGCGATGATGTCGATCTACCGGTTCCAACAGAATTTTTTGCAGACTTTTCTTTCCTTGGGAATTTTTTCTACATTTTCTGTAAGCTAGATATTTTTTATTAAACGATATGAATTTTTGGCCTAATTTTGTCTTCTCTTATTTTTCAGTTCAAGATGGCGATCTCCCGGTTCCAACAGATATTTTTGCGGATTTTTCTGAGCTTCGAGCTATTTTCTACATTTTATGAACATATGTCTCCTTTTATTTTTCTGAGCAGGGGCTATTTTCTATATTTTATGGAAAATAGGATCTTTTTATTAAATGATATAACTTTATAGCCACTTCTCTTATTTTTCAGTTGAAGATTGCGATCTCCTGTTTCCAACGAACATTTTTTGCGGATTTTTCTGACCTCGAGCCTATTTTCTATATTTTCTAAGAGATATAATAATATGATTTTGGCATAATTTTGGTTTCTCTTACTTTTTCCGTTGAATATAGCGATCTCCTGGTTCCAACGGACCTTTTTGCGAAATTTTCGTAGCGACGTGCAATTTTCTACATTTTCTGTAAGACATGGATCTTCATATTAAATGATATAATTTTTATAGCATAATTTTGTCCTCTCTTATTTTTTTAGTTAAAGATGGCGATCTTCCGTTTCCAACAGAAATTTTTGGGGATTTTTTTAAGATCTGGGCTATTTTCTACATTTTCTAAAAGATATGCATCATTTTATTAAATGATATATTTTTTGGCCTTATTTTGGCTTCTCTAATTTTTCTGTTGAAGATGGCGATCTCCAGTTCCAACAGAAATTTTTGCGGATATTTCTGAACTCGGGACTATTTTATACAGTTTACTGAAGATAGGTATCTTTTTAATAAATGATATGATTTTTATCAACTAATTATTTTTTAGTTGAAAATGTTGATCTCCCGATTCCAATAGAAATTTTAGATTTTTCTGAACTCCAGGCTATTTTCTACAATTTCTATAAGATATTGATCTTTATATTAAATGATAAGATTGTTATGGCCTAATTTTGTCTTCTCTTATTTTTTTTCCGTTGAAGATGGCAAAATTCGGGTTCCAACAGACAGTTTTGCACAATTTTAACAGCTACGGGCTATTTTCTACATTTTCTATAAGATATAAATCTTTATATTAAATGATATGATTTTTATAGCCTAATTTTGTCTTCTCTTACTTTTCAGTTGAGGATTGTGATCTCTCAGTTCCAAAAGACATTTTTGAATATTTTTCTGAGATCTCGGCTATGTTCTATATTTTCTAAAATATATGGATCATTTTATTAAATGATATGATTTTTTGTCCTAAATTTATCTCTCTTATTTTTCTGTTAAAGATGTCGACCTCCCGGTTCCAACGGACATTTTTGCGGATTTTTTCTGAACTCAGATCTATTTTCTACATTTTACTGAATATATGGATCTTTGTATTAAATGATATAATTTTTGTAGCGCAATTTTGTCTTCTCTTATTTTTTTAGTTAAGTATGGTAATCTGTGAGTTCCAACGGACATTTTTGCGGATTTTTTGAACTTAGGGCAATTTTTCTATATGTTGATATGGATCTTTTTATTAAATGATATGATTTTTTGGCCTAATTTTGTCTTCATTTATTTTTTGTTGAAAATGGCGATCGCCAAGTTCTAACCGACCTTTTAACATATTTTTCGGAGGTTTGGGCTATTTTCTACTTTTTTTTTGTATGATATGCATCTTTTTATTAAATGATATGATTTTGACCTGATTTTGTCTTCCCTTATTTTTCAGAAGAAGATGGCGATCTCCTTGTCCCAACGACCATTTTTGCGGATTTTTCTGATCTACGGTCAATTTTCTATATTTTCTGTAAGATATGTATGTTTATATTAAATGATATGGTTTTTATAGCCTAATTTTGTCTTCCCTTATTTTTCAGTTGAAGATGGCAATCTCCCGGTTACAACGGACATATTTGCTGATTTTTCTGAGCTCGATGTTATTTTGTTCATTCTATTGAATATATGGATATTTTTATCAAACGATATGCTTTTATAGTCTAATTTTGTCTTCTCTAATTTTTATGTTGAAGATGTCGATCTTTCGATTCTAACGGACATTTTTACGGATTTTTCTGTACTCGGGGCCATTTTTCTACATTTTCTCGAAGATGTGGATCTTTTTATTAAATGATATGCTTTTTGGCCAAATTTTGTTTTCTCTTATTTTTTTTCGTTGAAGATAGCGATCTCCCGGTTTCAACAGACACTTTTGTGGGATTTTTCTGAACTCCTCGCTATTTTTATATTTTCTGTAAGATATGAATCTTTATATTAATGCTTATGATTTTTATAGCCTAATTTTATCTTTTTTATTTTTCAGTTGAAGATGGCGATCTCCCGATTCCAACAGGCAGTTTAGGAATTTTTCTGAGCTCGGGGATGTTTTCTATATTTTATTGGAGACGTGTCTTTTTATTAAATGATATGATTATTAAAGCCTAAGTTTCTAATCTCGGGGCCATTTTTCTACATTTTCTGTAAGATATGAATCTTTATATTAAATCTTATGATTTTTATAGCCTAATTTTATCTTTTTTATTTTTCAGTTGAAGATGGCGATCTTCCGATTCCAACAGTAAGTTTAGGAATTTTTTCTGAGCTCGGGGATGTTTTCTACATTTTATTGGAGACAGATCTTTTTATTAAATGATGTGATTATTAAAGCCTAAGTTTGTCTTCTCTTATTTTTCAATTGAAGATGGCTCTCTCTCTCTCTCGCGATTCCAACGGACATTTTTGCAGACTTTTCTTTGCTCGGTGCTATTTTCTACATTTTATGGAAGATATGGATCTATTTTTAAATGAGATAATTTTTGTATCCTACGTTTGTCTTCTCTTATTTTTCAGTTGAAGTGGCAATCTACCGGTTTTAACAGACATTTTTTGCTTGGGGCTATTTTCTACTTTTTCTAGAAGGTATAGATCCTTTTATTAAATGAAATGATTTTTTAGCCTAATTCGGTATTCTCTTTTTTCAGTCGAAGATGGCGATCTCCCAGTTCAAACAGACATTTGTGCGGATTTTTCTGAGCTCCGGGTTATTTTCTACATTTTCTGTAAGACATGGATCTTTATAGTAAATGATATGATTTTTATAGCATAATTTTGACTTCTCTTATTTTTTCTGTTGAAGATGTCAATCTCCCTGTTCCAGCAGATATTTTTGCGGATTTTTCTTAGCTCAGGGCTATTTTTTCTACATTTTGAAGAAGCTGTGGGTTTTTTTATTAAATGATATGATTTTCAGGCCCAATTTTGTCTTCTCTTAATTTTTTCCATTTAAGATGGCATTCTCCTGTTTCCAATGGACATTTTTGCGGATTTTTTTGAGCTCTGGTCTATTTTCTAATTTTTCTGTAAGATATTAATCTGTATATTAAATGATATGATTTTTATAGCCTAATTTTGTATTCTCTGATTTTTCAGTTGAAGATGACGATCTCCTGGTTCCAATGGACTTTTTTGCAAATTTTCTAAACTCAGAACTATTCTCTACAATTTATTGAATATATGGATCTTTTTATTAAATGATATGATTTTTATAGACTAAGGTTGTCTTCTCTTTTTTTAGTTGAATATGGCGATCTCCCGGTTCCAACGAATATTTTTGCATAGTTTTTGAACTCCGGAAAACCACCGTCTTCAACTGAAATATAAGAGAAGACAAAATCGGAACCGAGAAATCGCCATCTTCACCTTTAAAAATGTCTGTTACAACCGAGATATCGCCATCTTCAACTGATAAGATTTTTATATTTCATTTTCTGAACTTGGTGCTATTTTCTATATTTTATGAAATATATGGATCTTTTTTAAATTGATATGTGTTGTGAGCAAGGTTGACGGCTAGGAAACCCCCAGTTTCATATATAAAATAAACAATGTGGATGGATACCCAATAGGCCCATTAGGCCCATCTCATAACACTTCCCCTTATTCAACCATCGTTGTATACTCGACATTTGAATAATGCAGGATCCATAGTGCTTATGAGTATCATAGGGGGTGGATACTTCCAGATCCTAAGTTAGGGATAACTGCCTCGTTAAAACTTTTAGCTATAGAAAACCCAGTGGAAAAAACCAATAGCCAAGGGAAAAGAGTTCAGTTTTCCATGACTTCCCCTGATTGGTGGAAGTATTTAGGAGTGGATACTTCTGGATCTAGAGTCAATGAGGTTGCCTCGTTAAAACCTTTAGCTATGAAAAACCCAATGGAAAAACCCAATAGCCAAGGGAAAAGAGTACAACACTACATTTGACTCTCCCTGATCTGTACAAGCTGCGGGTTGCAGATCTCCTAGGAAACTATACATCAATCTCTTACAGTGTTCCGATAATAAGTACAAAGTACAAGACATCGCTCATCCATACAAGACATCGCTCATCTATACAAGTATCGCTCATCTATGGCAGCTACTAAATCTGAGGGAGCTCTTCTGAAGAGGAGTGGTCTGCAGACTCGGTAGGTAGCTCCATGTCTCTGACCCAGTCATCACTGTGTCTGCGAGGTACTACTGGACCTGGCTGTGCGTACTTATGATTTGCTTCTTGGATGATGCGCCTCTCAAGATAGTGTGATTGATGTTGCCTTGGAAGCATGCTTTACTGGTCTCCAAGAGTTGGTCGTTCCTTTGTTGTAATCATCGCGAAGATCTGTAACCTGTATCTGCAAATACATTTAACATGTTGGATGATCCTTGAACCTTGGAGGTAGCGTAGAAGCTACATATCTTTGGTCCAATGGTGCGCTGCAGGTGTTGCACTGTATCTGGCTAACAGTTTTACTGTCAATGCTCTCTACAGTTGCGTGCAATTGGCCAGATAAGGAGTGTACCAAAAACACTTAAGTAAGGCACCTCAGGACCTAGGATATCATTCCCCTCTTCCAGCAAACGGAAGGGGTCTTACTGTGCATCCATACAACCAACAAGTGTATTTAGTGGATTGCAATTGTCCATGTTTATTCATTAACTTCGGGTGTATGAAGTTTAATGTCACATGTTTTTCATCGTCGGGATGATGATTTCATCTTCTAGATGATAATTCATCTTCAGGATGATGGTTTTCATCTTCGGTATGATAATTTCATCTTCAGGATGATAATTCATCTTCTAGATTATTATTCATCTTCTGGATGATGGTTTCATCTTCAGGACGATAATTTCATCTTCTGGACGATAATTTCATCTTCTGGATGATAATTCATCTTCAGGATGATGGTTTCATCTTCAGGATGATAATTCATAGGGTAGATGTCCCAAAAATCTATCCAGGCAAATAAGAAGGAAATTCGTAAGGGTATGTTGTCACATCATCCATAGCAACATAGCCTAAAATTTCTTTTTCCAATCGCATGGTTTCCGCACCTATGACCAGGGAGCCTGATGCATTAGTTTAAATGACTTTGTAAGTGAGTTAAGCTCATCTTACTTGATTACTTCCTGGTTTATGCGAAATAAATCTCTAAGCTATAGCATGTTGCTTATAACATACGGTTTTATTTATTTATATTATATAATACTTGGTTAGCCCACAGGTTTGATATCTTTTAATATCATGACTTCATGTCCAAACACTACACATTTCATAAGTGAGTCCAGCTCAACTTATTATTGCCTCATTCCACATTATTTGGCCAAATCTCTACGTTTGCTTCAGGAAACGGAGATTGGAACGATATCTATGGCAAAATGAAATGTGAGTAATTGTCGACAAGTGTGTTTTATCCAAATAATTCCCCATGTACGTACATTATTCAACTTATTCCAGATTCATCTCTTCTAGAGGTTCTGGAAAGGGAGATGGTATGGAGATGCGCTCACTTTCCTGTGGTGGAATAACTTTAAGGCCTTCAGGAGTTATTTCTCGCTTTGGAGCCTCGTGGTATATCCTCTCATCCATTGAGGATATCTAATTCTGCTACTGGTGGATTGCATCCATTATATTTGGTATGTCAATCCTAGCTGGATTTTTATTAGCAGAGATTTGTGAATTTGACAATATTTATATTGTTAGTAACTATGTCTGATAATCGTTTAACAGTTTCATAAGTGTGGATCTTCATGATCTCATCACAATTTATGATAATCAGATCATATGTATTAATGATTTAAATGGTCAATTGAGCTTCAGGCTCAAGGATGATTATAGTATTTCTGTTTAACCTAATATTGGGGAATTAAAGATGTGAGTGATCTTCAGGATCTCAGCAAATCTTTAAAGGAGGGCCCATCAATGCACATCGTAGGAGAAGTGATTTTTAAATGCTTCCCCTGTATAGAGTGCATTTTGATGGTTTAAAGTGGTGACATGTGGATGTATACTCATCATGGCACAATCTGTAAGATGTGCTCTAAACGCTTTCCCCGTTAGGGGTTCTCGAAAACTGTTTATATGAGTTGATCCGGCCCAGATAAATAGATTCTAAAGAAGGGTTTGATGGTCTGCATTGTAATTGCATGTCCCCATGTAGTCACAGTGTTATCCAATATTCCCGCAATTTAGTAATGTGTCTCATTTGCTTTGGGAAAGCTGGATTACGGTTTGGATAATAGGTTTGATAATGACCATTTTTAAAGGATACATGGATGTGTGCTCTAAGGTACCTCATCGGCCATATGTAGGGAGTGGGTAAGTCCACTTTTATCCCTCAAATACTCTCAAGAGACCTAAAAATCTCATTATCCTAATGATAGTATATCATCTTAAATTCGTTTGAAGAAGTGAGGAGAGTCAATGTCCACGTGAATGGAGATGATCTCGTAATCATTTTTCCCTTTTGAATGGGACAATGAAAGTTTCACCCTTTTTAAAGAATCTTCGGGTTCGTCTGGTTAATGATGTCGTTCATCATCAATCCAGGGTGACATCATTCTAAAGTTGGTCGATTCTGGACACTTCTGGTGTTCCAAATTAATTCCTCTTTTCGAATTTATGTGGAACTTTTGAAAGTCCATTAAAATGCTCAAGTTAATTTTGTCCGGTAATAGGTGAACTGTATTCAAACTGTGAAGGATTACATCTTCACATTGACTATTATGCAGATCATTATGGGACAAAGCTTCAGGCTTCATTGATTTCTTGAGTCATTAGGGATTTCATTTTGATGAATATCCATCGAAACTTTATAAGTTTCAGAGAGAAAATGGCATCCTCATTTTAGGAGTATTCAGGCAACAAATTATTCACATACAGTAAAATAAAAAGCATAAAAAGCATGAAATTCATCAATAAGAAACATTGTGATAATGCATTTAAACACATATACTGCAAGAAATTACTTTTGATAATTATGTTATGTCAACAAGTTTTATGGTGGGATGTGTGCTCGAGAAATAGCGAGGTAGACAAATGCTAGTTTTGTACCAATATTTTATATTGAACTAGCGTTTTCAGTTGGACGTATGTTAGAGTTGTCGGGAGAAGTTATTTGTATTTGCTCTGTCGTTAGTAGGCAGGCAAGCTTCTCAAAGTATTTTGTGAAGTTTCCTTCACAGTTTGCTGCATCGGAATCGTGTCTTTCTTGTGAAAAGAAGTGTAAGTCATTTTTAACATACGCGTCTTAGAGACATCCTCACCATGACGCTACAGGCGTGTGGTGTAGTATAATAGTACTGAATTAAATTCAGCAATGGAATTGAACTCTTGGTTTCCCATAAATTCTCTTACTTATAACAGTCTTTTGGAAGTATAACTTCTTTATGATGTTTATACATTTCATCTAAGGCCGCCCATACCTTTGTTTGGGTCCTCAACAGTGAGGTAATCTGATTTCAGAGGTTTGTCCATGTAGCGGTGGATGGCTTTTGCCATTGCTATTCATCTTCGATCTTTGTCACATCTTCCCTTTCCCTAATTTGTATAAGACCTTGTTTTTATTCTTCCACTTTTCCACTCAACATTTATTTCGTTGTATAGCTTTAGACTTTTGAATGTCCATTTAAGTACTCAAGTATGGCTTTAATTCCATTTTTCTTTCTCTTGAGTATGCTATACAAACATTAAGTATTTCATTTAAACGAATATCCTTTGAAGCTTTGTAAGTTTCTTTAGCTATTTGTGGGAGAAGATACATAGGTCAGTTGAGCAATTACGTGGGTGTGGATATATTTTTCACTTAAGTCACAACTTCGGGCGTGGTCTTTATTATGTGCAAGGTCAGATATAAGAATACTGCCTTGTAGTGAGATTACTCTTAAAGAGTTAACGGTGTTATGGCATCCTTGTTAGGTGTCCATATTGGTCCAGTTAGACCATAGATTTTCAGGATCTATTTACCGCGTGTTGCTCATCTTTAAGATGGCATAAGTGATTGTTTGCATGATCCCAACGTTTTATTATTTTTGGAATTAATGGATATTGTCGTATTATTTGAACTTCAGGTTCAATTTTACCATTTTGAACAATTATATGTATGCCATAAACATAGTTATAATTAGCTCTATAAACACATATGCATGGAATAAGTTCATCACAGGCATAATCACAGAGAAATAAGGAAATTTGTGTGGATTGGATAGTCACCCTCAAGCAAAGTACAAAGTCCAAAAGTCCATAGTTACTGTCCATACATAAAAATAGGAAAAGTACAACTTCAGAAACCTATGAAGGTTCCTTAGACGATGTTTTCATGGAAGTGCCGCAAATACACCATCCCCTCCGTATGGAAAGTAACGCAAGTCTCTGGTCATGTACATTTACATTCATTCCTCACTACATTTTTCACTCAAAAGAAAAGAAATGCAGGAAAAATAAAAAGAGGGTGAAAAACCTAGCCGATCCAAGAAGCCACAGATTTCCATCACATGCATTTATATTTAAATCAGAGGCAGTTATCAACAACCATGCAGCTATAATGTATCACATATTAATGTAAACACATCACATGCATGTAGTATGTATAATCGCAAATAAATTCATGCTACGGGCAATGAAAATATGCAACATCGCATACATTTATAATGGAATAAAATATTTTTGTTTAATAATTATTGGACCACTGGGCAACGTCATACACCGTTAGGTTGGCTGACTATCGGCAGAGCGGGTCGCAGGATCTTCCTAATTATTAAACATAAAAAAATCTAATATTCCAATAAAATGCGATGACAATTTATGCATACAATTAATTCAGAATTAAAAAAGGAAATTCTTAATTAATATCTGAAAAATAGGATTTTGTAAAAACATTTTTTGGGAAAACCCCTAGTTACGGTTTTTGGAGGCGATCAGCCGTGCGATCCCGTGCAAACGGCTAGGGTTTGCATCGTGTGGGCCGCCGCTTCAGGCAGCTAGGGTTTTGTCGCATGCGTCATCGCTTTGGATGGCTAGAGTTTCGCTGTGCGCACCGTCGCTTCGGGCGGCTAGGGTTTCACCGCACGTGCCGTTGCTTCGGGCGGCTAAGGTTTGTGCCTCGTACGCGCAGGGAGGAGGTAGGGGGTTGGCTGCTGTCGCTTCAGGCGACAAGGTAGCTGCTGCCACCGGAAGCGGCAGCGCCTGCTGCCGCTTGGGGTGGCAGCGACGGCTGCCTCGTGAGGGTGGCATCGCCTGCTGCCGCTTACGGCCGACAGCGCCTACTGCCGCCTGGGGCGGCAACCCTTGCTGTCGCCTGAGTCATCAGCTACACGTCGCCGCTTTAGGCGGCATGTAGATCGCGTGGGGTGGGGTTTTTTTGCACGCGCGTGGCTACTTGCCGCATGGCGACGAAGAAACCCCTCTATGGTTTGAATTTTTTGGGAAGAAGATGGTAAAAACATTATTTTTATTTTAAAAAAAAAATCTATTTTTAGTTTTCAAAACAGAGTATTTCGTCGTAAAAAATTGATTTTTATTGATAAAAACGTTGAGTTATCATCCAAAAGTTGATTTAGCATATAGATCTAAGAGAAAAGGTCGATCTAATCTAAACAACATAGATCTAATCATATAGATCTAAGATAAAAAGCTAGATCTAATTTAACAGATATAGATCTCATCATATGCGCATAAAATTTTAGATCTAGGGGGTTTGGATGATTATCCCTAGATCTTACCCTCCAGATCTAGCGAAGTTCGATGAAGGAAGCCCTTTCCGCGTCCTCGTGATTCGTCCGTCGGCAGGTGTTCTGCTCAGCTGACGAGCGTGCTGATAACGTGTTGTGAGCAAGGTTGACGGCTAGGAAACCCCTAGCCTCATATATATAATAAACAATGTGGATGGATACCCAATAGGCCCATTAGGCTCATCTCATAACAATATGATATTTATAGCCTAAATTTGACTTCTCTTATTTTCCAGTTGAAGATGTCAATCTTTTATTAAATGATATGATTTTTGGCCTAATGTTGTTTTCTCTTATATTCCAGTTGAAGATGGCAATCTCCCGGTTCCAACAGACATTTTTGCATATTTTCTAAGCACCGGGCTATTTTCCACAGTTTTGGAAGATATGAATCGTTTTATTAAAGGATATGATATTTTGTCTTTATTTTGTCTTCTTTTATTTTTCATGTTGAAGATGGCAATCTTCCGGTTCCAACGGATATTTTTGCGAATTTTTCTAAGCTCAGGGCTATTTTCTACACTTTTTGAAAAATAAGAATCTTTATAATAAGTGATATGATTTTTTATCCTAATTTTATCTGCTCTTATTTTTCAGTTGAAGATGGCGATCCCTTCCAACCGACATTTATGCGGATGTTTTTGAGCTTCAGGAAATTTTCTACATTTTATTAAAGATAAGGATATCTTTATTAAATGAGAAGATTTTGTAGCCTAATTTTGTCTTCTCATATTTTTTAGTTGAAGGTGGTGATCACTCGGTTCCAACAGACATTTATTGCGGATTTTTCTTAGATTGTGGATTCTTTTATACATTTTCTGGAAATATGAATTTTTTTATTAAATGATATGATTTTTTGGCCTAATTTTGTCTTCTCTTTTTAGTTAAATATGGAGATTTCCCGGTTCCAATGGAGATTTGTGCGATTTTTCTGACCTCGGGGCTATTTTTTACATTTTCTGTTTGATATGAATATTTATATTAAATTATATGATTTTTATAACTTAATTTTGTCTTCTCTTATTATTCAGTTGAAGACGACGATTGCCCGGTTACAACAGACATTTTTACCGATTTTTCTCAGATCGGACCTAGTTCTCTACATTTTCGGGAAGTTATGGATCTTTTTATTAAATTATATGAATTTTTGAACTCATTTTTTCTTATTTTATTGTTGAAGATGGCGATATCCCGGTTCCAACCAACTTTTTTGCAGATTTTTTTGATCTCCAGGCTATTTTCTACATTTTCGTAATGTAATGGATCTTTTTATTTAATTATATGATTTTATAGCCTAATTTTGTCTTCTTTTATTTTTCAGTTGAAGATGGCGATCTCTCGATTCCAACAGACATTTTTGCGTATTTTTTGAGCTCGGTGCTATTTTCTATATTTTATGGAAGATATAGACCTTTTTATTAAATAATATGATTTTTATAGCCTAAGTTTGTCTTTACTTATTGTTTTGGTTGAAGATGGCAATCTCCCGGTTCCAACTGACATTTTTGTAAAATTTCTAAGGTTGAGACTATTTCTACATTTCCTGGAAGATATAGATCTTTTTATGAAATGATATGATTTTTTGGCCTAATTTTATCTTCTCTTTTTTAAGATGAAGATGTCGATCTCCCGGTTCCAACAGACATTTGTGCAGATTTTTTGAGCTTTAGGCTATTACATTTTCTATTTGATATGAATATTTATATTAAATGATATGGTTTTTATAACCTAAATTTGTCATCTCTTATTTTTCAGTTGAAGATGGCGATCTACCAGTTCCAAGCGAAATTTTTACGGATTTTTCTGAGCTCGGGCTATTTTTCTACATTTTCGAAAAGTTATGGATCTTTTTATTAAATGAAATGATTTTTTGGCCTAATTGTGTCTTCTCTTATTGTTCAGTTGAAGATGGCGATCTCCGGGTTATAACGGAAATTTTGCATATTATTTTGACATTGAAACTATATTCTAAATGTTTGAGAAGATATGAATCTTTTTATTAAATGATATGATTTTTGCCATATTTTGTCTTCTTTTATTTTTCTGTTGAAGATGACCATCTCTTGGTTCCAACAGACATTTTTGCGGATTTTTGTAAGCTCAGTGCTATTTTTTACATTTTAAGAAAGATAAGGATCTTTTTATTAAATGATATGATTTTTGTAGTCTACGTTTCTCTTCTCTTATTTTATTAGTAGAAGATGGTGATCTACTTGTTCCAACTAACAATTTTGAGGATTTTTCTTAGCTTGGGGCTATTTTCTACATTTTTTAGGAAAATATGGATATTTTTATTAAATGTTATGATTTTTTGGCCTAATTTTATCTTCTATATTTTTTCAGTTGAAGATGGCGATCTTCCGGTTCCAATTTACATTTGCGTGGATTTTTTAGCTCCAGTCTATTTTCTACATTTTCTATAATATATTGATCCTTTATTAAATGAAATGATTTTTATAGCCTAATTTTGTCTTCTCTTATTTTTAGTTGAAAATGGCGATCTCCCGGTTCCAAAGAACATTTTTGCGTATTTTCTGAGCTTGGGGCTATTTTTCTACATTTTCTGGAATTTATGTATCTTTTTATTAAATTATATGATTTTTGGCCTAATTTTTTCTTCTTTTATTTTTCATGTGAAGACTGTGATCTCTCGATTCCAACTGACATTTTTTGCGCATTAATCTCACTTTGGGGCTGTATCTAAATTTTCTGGAAGGTATGGATCTTTTTATTTAATAATATGATTTTTGGCCTAATTTTGCCTTCTCTTTTTTAAGTTAAAGATGGCGATCTCCCGGTTCCAACCGATATTTTTGCGGATTTTTCTAAGCTCGGTGCTATTTTCTACATTTTATGGTAGATATGTATCTTTTTATTTAGTGAGATGATTTTTATAGCCTTCGTTTTTCTTCCCTTATTTTTTTAGTTGAAAATGGCGATCTACTAGTTCCAACGGATATTTTTGTGGAATTTTCCCAATTTGGTACTAATTTTCTACATTTTCTATAAGATATGGATCTTTTTATTAAATGATATGAGTTTTGGCCTAAGTTTGACTTCTCTCTTTTTAGTTTGAGATGTCGATCTCCCGGTTCCAACGAACAATTGTACGGATTTTTCAGCGCTCCGTGCTATTTTCTATATTTTATGAAAGATATGGATCTTTTTGTTAAATGATATGATTTTTTG